>JARBWK010000002.1:96587159-96793263 GCA_030556195.1 Anolis apletophallus | reverse complement strand
GGGCTGGACATCGAGAGTTGTGCACCTTCTCAATGACCAGCATCTGGTAAGTTGTTTAATTTTTTTTGTAACTGAAATCTCTCTCTTAAAAGTGTGAATAATTAACCATGTTCATTCAGAATGCAATTACATATAACCATGGTAGACAATGTTTTGGCAAGTAAGCCAAAAACAACAAAACAGAAATAAAACCTAACTCTAAGAGTAACAACAAGAAAACCAAAGAAAGTCAGGAAAATAATTTAGAATGCTGTGAACATTGTCATAAGAACACAAAGAACATTTAAAAAAACAAATAGTAGCAAATATTTTAGACATGGCCTTATAACTCTTAATGTTGTGATCTATGCAAAGCTGCTTTTGACTCTGGAAACATTTTTATGCCTCTTGTATTAACATTCATTTATACACAACAACTGCATCTTCAACAGTTTATGGTTAGTCTGATTTAATTTACAAAATACTTCTATATCTCCTAGCAGTAAGTGTACAATACAACTTTAGGCACTCTGACTTATTTATTCTTTCTTGACTTATGCATAGCATGTAATGTTGCTTTCTGGTCAATGTTTTTTGTTGATCATTTTGCCACAAGTGATGTCCAATGGAGTGTGCTACTCTTGCTTTGAGGTGAGGATGCAGCCAGAGGGAAAAAGAAAGAGAGACGTGCCTCAAAAGTTCTCTTTTAGTAAATTTAGAATTCATCCAGATTTTTTTCTTTTTAAAAATCAAAATAATCAGAGTAATTGGAGCAATTGATCATAGCCAATCAAGCGTACAGTACATCTCACGAGCGACTGTATTTTCTGGCATATAAGACTACTTTTTAACCCAAGAAAATCATCTTGAAAGTCAGGGGTCATCTTATACGCAGGGGTCATCCCTATATGTGGGAGTCGTCTTATAGAGCAGGTGCTGAAACTTCCAATCCAGATTGAGAATCTGTGGTTGCCGCATATGGTGGGGAGCTCAAAAATGGCAGTGGCCACGTCTCTGCCATATGCAGTGACTGTATGAAAGCATTAAGGGCGACGCTGTACAAGTATGGTAGAAGAGCAAATCTTTGTTTATAACCTGAAGTGGGCTAGATTTCAGGATCCAACCCACATATATTGTTGAGTTGAGTAACTGATTGTCGTGGGAGCATAGGGAAAAATTTATGAATGAAACTGGACATTTGAGATGGAAATGTTCCCTAAAGAAACCACTGTAGGAGGGTATCCCCAAATGTTGCTGGAAAGCACATTTAGGTGTTAGTAGTAATTATAATAATAACAATAACAATAATTATATTTTGCTTTGCTTTTCTAAAGGAGGTAGATTAGTGAAGCAGAGCCATTCTGTTACCTTGCTTTGAGGATTGAAAAAAAACAAACAAACCACACCAGGACTTCTCTGTGCTCATATTATGAGAAAGGAAGCTATTGGAAGGTTCATTCCTGTTCCAGATTTGATTCATTTGAATGCTTAGGCTAGTTCTTCTATCTTTATCAAATAATTCTCAATATTTGAACCTCCATCCATTTTGTCCTACAACCCACCAGGAGCCCGGCAATAATGGCGAAGGGAAGGTGGAGAACCACTGCTCCAGACTGCTCACATGGGAGAAGAGTCCCACTGGACGGTGTAGGAGCCAGTGCCTTAATATTTTCCTATGATATTAAGCTTTCTAAACACAGTATTGCCTACACAAGAATGCACAGTAGGGTGCCAGAGTTGCAGTTTTGTCATAGTTGCTTTCTTTTGTTTAGAAAATGGTTGCTATACTCCTTAATGTGCAAAGTGTTTTAGATTTAAGGTGTTTAACAAACCTTCATGATGAATAATGGTAGGTTACATACCTGTGACCATCTTTCTTCGAGTGAAGCTCTGTGAATCCACACTTATGAAGTTTGCGCGCCAGCGCGGGCTTCCCAACGGAAACTTTTCCAGTTTAAAACTTTTTGGCGGTAGCTCCGCTCCAGCCAACCGGAGGGCATAAAAGCGCCTCAGCGCCCACGCCATTCCTTACGCCACGTAGCAACAAGGAAGGGTGGTTTGAGAAAGAGGGATGGCCGGGCGGGTGTATGTGGATTCACAGGCTTCACTCGAGAAAAGATGGTCTGGGTATGTAACCTACCATTCTTCTTCGAGAGCTCTGTGAATGCACACTTATGAAGATTTACCGAGCTAAGGTAAAGGAGGTGTAGAACAAACCAGCCAGATTGTAGAAAAATGAACAGGTTTATTGCAACCAGCAACCTGAATAAATAACATGTTAACACATAATATATATGAGTAGGAGGCAGGCTCCCACTTGTAAACACAGTGCAACAAGCACCATTCATGTCAGGCACGCAGGCCTCAAACATAAGTGCAATATTAGCAGAAGTGCAACAAGCACCATTCATGTCAGGCACACAGGCCTCATAACAGTGAGTGCAACAAGCACAACCTGAGAACAAAGGGTGCACAACTGGTGCAACCTACCCGTAAATGGGTAAAGCGCTTTAACCGATAGACTGTGCCCCTACCTGGGGCACGGCACATACTTAACATTGACAGTGCAATGAACAGGAGGGGTTCGAACGACGCAAACCTGTCGATCGACCAGTGCAAAAAATACAAGGAGAACTGGGGCTGACTACTCTGCAGCACCTAGTGGGGTCTTTGGGTTAAGAATCGACCGACCAAAGGGCTCCCCCTCCCTCCCAAACAGGGTGTCTACCCGGTAATGGGATATAAAGGTAGAGGGGTTGGCCCAGATGGCCGCCCTACAAATTTGGTCCAGGGAATCCCCTGGAGGAACGAGTTGACGTGGCCACTGCCCTAGTCGAGCGTCCCTAACCATAGGTGGGCAAGGTTGACGGGCTACCTGATAGCACAGTTCAACCAGGGATGCTACCCAATTAGAAATTCTCTGTGCTGACACCGCAAGCCCAGCTTGTCGGTGGCGTATGATACAAACAGTCCGGGTCGACGTGAATTCCGTGATCGGTTCTTGTAGGTCAGAAGGGCCCTTCTGACGCCGAGGCCGCTTGTCCTCGAGTCCGTGTCCCTGGTCGGGCCAGTCCTAAGTCCGAAGCACGATGTCTGTGTTCAGGTGGAACGGAGACACCACCTTGACAGAAAGGTGATGTCCCGCCCGCAGGATGGCCCCATCTGCCAAAAACAGTAGGTAGGGCTCGTCGACACGGAGCGCCGCCAGCTCGGAAGGGGCGACGCGCGAAGCAATGGCGACCAAGAAGGCCACCTTCCAGGATAGGAGCCGCAGGTCGATGGATGACAGCGGCTCAAACGGTGGGATGTCAGGCAGGACAGCACCAGGTCCAAGTTCCACCCCGGTGTAGGTGGATGCACCGGGGACGAGTGTTATTAACACCCTCAGGAACCTCTTGACCAACGGGTACTGGAACAGTGAGGGACCGCCCCTCTGCTGGTTCTGCCAGGTGAGGGCCGCCAAATGGGTCTTCACCGAGGACATGGATAGACCCTGTCGACCAGTTGTGCCAGGAAGTCCAAGACCGATGGGACTACCAGCGGGAAGACGGTGGTAGATCGGGCAGCCTGGAACCTCTCGTGCGGGGCGTGCAAGCTGCGACGTCTTCGGCGTGGGCCGGCTTGTGGGCTGCTGCCAGGATCGCTGCTACAGCTGGAGAGACCTCTGGTGTCGATGAATCCTCCACGCAGTCAGGTGCAAAGACTGAAGGTCCGGTGGAGGAGCATCCGTTCCCCGCGTCAGAAGGTCTGGTCGGGTGAGGGAGTGGCATGTAGTCCTGACCCGCTAGGTGTAGCAGAGTCGGGAACCAGACTTGTCTCGGCCAGTAGGGAGCGATGAGGATGCAATCGGTCCCTGCTAGCTGGATCCTCTCGACGATCCGAAGGAGGAGCGGGAACGGCGGGAATAGGTAGAAGAACCCCGTCGTCCAGTCGAGCAGAAGGGCGTCCCCGAGGCATCCCCGGCGTGCATCCGGGGCAAGCCTTGCACCGAAAACCGGCAGTTGGTTGTTTTCCGGCGATGCGAAGAGATCTGCGTCCGGGAACCCCCACCGCTGAAACACACGGTGGAGCTCGTCCGGATGCAGCATCCATTCGTGGGACGACCAGTTGGTCCTGCTGAGGCAATCCGCTTCCTCGTTCTCGACACCCGGGAGATGGACCGCCCTGGGAGTTACTTGATGGTGGACGCACCACTCCCACAGGCTCTGGGCTAGGGCCAGGAGTTTCTTCGAGCCCGTCCGCCCTGCTTGTTCACGTAGTACATGGCCACGATGTTGTCTGTCCTGACCAGTACTACTTTCCCAGTGACGAGGGGGGCGAAGGCCCGGAGAGTCTTGGTGATGGCCAGAAGCTCCAGATAGTTGATGTGATGAAGCTTCTCCACCGCCGACCACTGTCCGTTGACCGACAGGGTGCTCGTGTGGCCTCCCCATGCCTGTAATGACGCGTCGGTCGTCACTGTGATGGCTGGGTCTACGGTGTGGAAGGGACTCCCCTGCACACGTTGCTTTTGGGCGCCCACCATCGGAGGAGTCCTTGATCGTCTTTGGTAGGGATAACCTTTTCGAGTGGTGTTCCCTGACCGGGTCGAAATGGTCGAGGAACCAGCGCTGCAGTGGCCTGAAGCGCAGTCTCGCCAACGGGGTCACAGCTACTGTTGAGGCCATGTGGCCTAGGGTCACTTGGATCTGTTTCGCCGTGATGGCGGGTCTGTTGCAGCTGTGTATCTCGCGTCGAAGAGCCTGGAATCTGACGTCTGGCAGATAGGCGAGCTGATCGACGGAGTTGAAAATCGTGCCGATGAACTTGATGGTCATCGTTGGGACCAGCTGGGACTTTTCCTCGTTGAGGCGCAGGCCCAATGAGGAGAGTAGCTGTAGGGTCGTAGAGACCTGCTGATTCAGAAGCTCTGGAGACTGGGCCGCCAGCAGCCAGTCGTCCAGATACGGAAAAATCCGGATCTTTTGCCTCCTCAAGTGCGCAGCCACGACCGACATGCACTTTGAGAAGGTTCGAGGTGCTGTCCCGAGGCCGAACGGGAGGACGTTGAACTGGTACGCCCTTCCCGCCACCTTGAAGCTCAAGAAGCGTCGATGAGCAGGTCGAATCGAGACGTGGAAGTACGCGTCCGGAGGTCGACGACGCAAAGTGGTCGTTGGACCGGAGAAGTGGTAGAATGGACGACACTGACACCATCCTGAATTTCCTCGGCGAAACGTGCGCGTTTAAGTCTCTGAGGTCCAGGATGGGTCGCAGGGAACCGTCTGGCCGGCACGGTGAAATACCGTGAGAAGAATGCCCCTCTTTCCTTGCTCTTGGGGAGCTGTGAAATCGCTCCCTTTTTTGAAGCAACGCGTCGACCTCCTCAAGAACACCCCGGACGGCTGTGTCTCGACGATGAACCCCGTGGGTGGAAGTTCGTCGAACTCCAGGCATAGCCGTCTTCGACAATCCGGAGAACCCATGCATCTGAGGTGATGCGTCGCCAGGCATCGATGTAGCGGGCCAGGCGGTCTCCGAATGGCGGGTGTGGTGGTGGAGGTCGAAGGATGGGAGGAGGCATGGTGGTGGCAGCGGTACTTTGCGACGAGGCGGTGTCGTCAGCGTCCCCGTCAAACGCGACGGTTGGATTGTCCATTGCCATTTCCATGGCGAGGTCGGGACTTGTTCCCCTGTCGGGTCTGTTGGACTGTTGCTGCTGCCTCGGTTGCTGCTGTTGCTGCTGCTGAGGCGCCGAGTACCTTGGGGCTTGGCGGTACTGCTGTTTGGGCTGAAACTTGGCCCGCTGGTAGTACTTCGGCCTGGGCTGGGCTTGAGGCCGGTCCAATTTAGCTGTCAAGACTCTAAAGTCATGGGTAGCCTTGAGTCTGTCGTCCGTGCCCGCAAAGAAAAGTCCCTGGGCATCGAACGGCAGATCCTCGATGGTCTTCCTCGACCCGTGGAAAGGCCTGAGGATTTGAGCCAAGCGTGTCTCGGATGGCGACACCGTGGGCTAGCAGCTTCCCGAGGTGTCCGCTGTGTGGCGGGCCATGAGGATCTGATGATGAGCCAGCGATTCTGCTTCCTGGGAGATAGAGAGGAGCGCCGTCTGTTGCTCCCGAGAGAGATCCTGGAAAAAGGGTTGAGCCCTTTCCCAGAGGATCTGGTGGTACGCCGCCATACACGCGCCGTAGTTGGCCATCTTGGTCAACAGGAGCCCGGCCTTGTAAATTTTTCGACCCGTTGTGTCGAATCTCCTTCCCTCCTGATCTGAGGGCGCCGCAGATTCTCGACCCGAGGTTTGAGAAGAGGTGACGATCATCGAGTTCGGCACTGGATGGTCGTGGAGCCAGCTCCTCTCCCTCTCGTCTATCTTATACCATGCCTCGATGCGACTTGACGTAGGAGGGATGGTAGACGGAGTTGCCCATGATGCCTTGACCGCCTCCTCCAGCGGTTCTAGCATAGGAAGGTGCGGTTGGGCCGCATCTTCGATCTGCACCCGTCTGAACACTGGGCAAGCGCTGGACCTCGTGGGGACATAGGTTTGCATCCCCAGGGATCTCGCCATCCGGCCCATCTGCTCACCGAAGGCCTTCACGTTGTCTGTCGGCGAAGAGGAGGGTTCGGCATCACAACCCGTATGGGAGGGCGTTCTGTCCATGTTGAGGACAGGATGGATCCTGATCTTATCGATCGAGGGACCTCGCCATCCTCCATCTCGTCTCCCGACCAGGGCTGGACCGTGTCTGGGATCACCGGTGGTTGGGACTGTGGAGGCGACCTGGACGTCGACGGAATTGGCATCTCTGACGACACAGGAGGAGGTGTCCGCTTGGCCGGGGCCAGGGCGAGCCTCGTGGTCTGCCTGCCTTTGTCTGGCGACGTCGCGAAGAGTTGTCGAACCGAGGTCTGTCCCGGAGGAACGAGGACAGACGGTCTGGATAGAGTTCTCTGGCGACACCCGGTGCTCTACCCCTGTCTCCACAGCGAGAACAGGGGCAGGCGAAGAGTCGGGGCAGGAGACTGAAGACGATGACGTCAGCGTCCTGCGCCTTTTCGGTGAGGAAGGTCTCGAGGCAGCGGCCTCCAGAGACTTGCCCGGAGTCACAGGAACCAGGCCTCTGGTCTGGGCTCTACGGGCTTCTTCGCTCGACCTCCGGAAAGCTATCTCCATAGCCCGATCGGAGGGAGTCCTCGAGATGGCCGACCTCTGGGAGAGGCCCGACGCCATCGAGCTTGTCGATGCTCTTCGAGGTGGAGGCAGCTGGACCGTTTCGGTGGTTACGGTGCAGGGCCTCTTCGACACCGAAGTCTTCGAAGTCTTCGAGGAGACAGACTTGGTGGAATTCTTCTCCTTCTGCGGGCGCTTCCCGGCCGGGCGGCGGTCGGCGCAGCGGGGGACCGAGGCAGCCGCCCGGATCCCAAGGAGGCAGATGGGACAGCCGTCGCCATCTGTGGAGGGCAGAGAGCACGCTCCGTGAGGTAGGCCTGAAGCCTGCGGGCTCTCGCTCTTCGAGTGGCGGTCGAGAAGGCCTGGCAGTGCCGGCAGGCAGGAACGACGTGTCCCTCCCCGAGACACCGGAGGCACTTCGAGTGACCGTCACAGTCCGGGATCTTGCTACCGCAGGATAAACACCTTTTGAAACTAGTTGTGGACATGCTATGTTCACACAACCAGCCGTACTTTCCGATGTTGCCCAAGTGGCGGAAAACAAAGGAATGGCGTGGCGCGCTGGAGGCGCCTTTTATGCCCTCCGGGTTGGCTGGGCGGAGCTACCGCCAAAAAGTTTTAAACTGGAAAAGTTTCCGTTGGGAAGCCCGCGCTGGCGCGCAAACTTCATAAGTGTGCATTCACAGAGCTCTCGAAGAAGAACTACAGTTGGCCCTTCACTTTCACAAAGATTAGAGATGTAAGACCCTTGCAAAAGTGAAAAACGGTTTAAAAAAACCCCTTCTTTTTAACCTGAAAAAAAATCTCTACATGAATCTTTAGATTCTCCAGCATTGTTCTATGGTCACCATCTACTGGACATTGACCATAGAATTGCAATAGAGAACCTACAGCATAGAGAAGTGTTCTCTTTAAGAATCTTAATCAAATCTGCAAATGTTAAACTACAAATGTGAGATCCGACTATAGCTTCAGTTTTACTGATCTTACTGGATGAGAGTAATTAATACTGGCAGATGATTCATCCAAGGCCTCCTGTTTTTGAGGAAATGTATTCATTTCCACCATTAAAATATTATGAGATGAGACTGATGGTTGACTGTCCTAATCAATTTTGAAGATGAATACTTCCAAACTGTTTCCTTTATACCTTTGCATAAGAAGCATTGAATAATTATTTTATGGAAGTAATGGATTTGATTAATGCATGTCTATATACAAGACAGGACACGGCCATGTATATATTGCAGTGATCCATAAATTACTAAAAACATGAGCATAGATTGGGTTGTTGTAGGTTTTTTGGGCTGTATGGCCATATTCTAGAAGCATTCTCTCGTGACGTTTTGCCTGCATCTATGGCAGGCATCCTCAGAGGTTTTCACCTCACAACCTTTAAGGATGCCTGCCATAGATGCAGGCAAAACGTCAGGAGAGAATGCTTCTAGAACATGGCCATATAGCCTAAAAAACTACAACAACCTAGTGATTCCGGCCATGAAAGTCTTCGACAATACAATGGGCATGGATTTTTAAAAAAAAATCACACCCTTTTTCATTATTCTCACCCCCAACAAACATTACCCGAACCAAATAAATTCAGAGTACTTTAGGTACAGGAATTATCCAGCCTTTAGAGATTCACTTCTATCATTTGCCCAGAGCTCCCCCATCCTACCCCAACCCAAAAATATGGGAAAATATGTTTGAGAGGTACTGTTTTTCTGCTGTTAAATATCTGAAGAGGACTCATTTCAATCCTAAAATGTGCACTCCGGCAAAATCCTTTGCCAAAAAGTGTCAATGACCTGATGTGACTTTTGGTCATCTGAAATATCAGGTCCCCTTAGGCATTCTGTTGCAGCCTTGCAAGGGATCAGAGAAGCCAAAGGTGGCCCTTTGACCCTTGGAAAGTTCTCACCCTTGGTATACACAATCAGCAAAAGAGAGTTGTAGGGAAACAAACACATGAAATGAAAATAAATCTTGTATATGAGCATCTAGAGAACTAAAAGAAGATTGGACTTTATGAAGCAAATCACATAATAATTTATAGAAAAGTAATTTCACAGTTCTGTGTCCAGTAACAATATAGTGTCTCAGTACATTATTATAATTTCTGGAGCCACTGTCAGTTAGCATGTCAGTAACTAGAAAGAGCAGAATACTTCATTTTGTGCTCTGACTTGTATAAGACTAATAACCAAACCTGATGTGAAGTGGGAGATCTGTAATCCTGATCTGGAACAGTTTGCATTTTGTGTAAGTGACCAGAGAGACAGGAGTGAGACCATGCCACTGCAGGTGGAGATAAGCCTTTTCCACTTTCACATTCCTTCACTCTCTTCCTCTGAGCTGCTCTTTGTCCTTTCTGTCATATCAGTACAAACAGTAGCCCTGACCCAAGTCCTCTGCGAGTGCATTGAGCTTTGGGGAAAAAAGAGCAAATTTGAAGGGGAACTAGTTTCTGGCTCTCCTGTGTAGTGTCTACTTAAATATCCTGGGAAATGGTTGTTAGGGACTAGGTCTGTTTCTCAGGTTTGCAAATGGAAGTATCCACAACCCAATGAAAGCATGTATGCTCCACATTCAGAGGTCTTTAGTTTCACACAAATACCTGGAAGAAATTATTTTTGTGCAACTCAGAAGACCTATGGACTGTCAATCTTAGTAATAATGGGCTAGGTTTGCCCAGTATTCTGTCCTTGGTACTGTGATATAGACCCCTCCACCCATTAATGATAATTTTAACTGGCATGCCCTTACCATTTTGGAGGGAGGCCCATTTCTACTTTGTTCATGCTTTTATTTTAGTTCTTAAATATTTTGAACTGCCTTTGTCCCTGTAGATGAAAAATTAGTGTACAATTACAATTAAAATGCACATGATGCAATAAAAAACACAGCATATAAAAGCAAAACCTGCAGCAATTACAATTAAAATGCTTAGCTAAATAATAAAGGTATTGAAGTGGCAATGAAATGATTGCAGTGTAGGCAATTGTCTCACGTCCCTAGCCAGGAGTTCCTTTGTTCACTCTGACGTAATGTACTCCAACTAGTAGGTGAACTAGTAGGCTCTTGGAATTAGTATTTAGAGCAATGTTGCTCAAACTGCTCCTCCAGGTGTTTTGGACTTCAGCTCCCACAATTCCTAACAACTGGTAAGCTGGCTGGGATTTCTGGGAGTTGAAGTACAAGACATCTGGAGGAGCAGAATTTGAGAGACACTGATTGAGAGGCCAACATTGGAAGGTAACAGTGGTATTGGGTATTTTTGAGAAAGGAGGCTACACCACAGGCATCTCCCACTTTTCGACAACCTACATTTTTGACCATTATGAATCATTTCCCAGACTTGTATAATCAATGCATGGCCTGCTCTTTAATAATTTATTAAAAGAAAACCAAATTAAAATTCAACTGATTTAAAATCCATCTGAAGTAAAATAATCCAAATTAAGATAAAGCCACACTACAATGAAAATGGGGGTGACTGTACAGTATTCTCTGAGATACGACCCTTTTTTGTATAATGAAATACAAAAAGAAACTTCAACCCTATGGCCTAAATAGGGTGACAAATGTGACCATGCTTTTTATATATATCAAACATGCTTAGTGCATGGAGGGGATTTCAGGAAAATTTCGTCTTGTATTCTTCCAGGGCGTGGTTACTGCTGCTACCAGTTTGATCACTACTCTGGCGCAGAAGAATCCAGATGAATTTAAAACCTCCGTATCTTTGGCTGTCTCCAGACTCAGCAGGGTAAGTAATCGTGATGTTTGAGTACAAATGCTGGAGCAAACCTAGTCTAAACTAAGATGACTGGTTTTGCATTATGGGGAGCCAGTAAAGTTATTCTGATAGGTTGGCCTGCAGTGTAGCCGAATGGTTACAAATTCTTCTTGTCAGCCAAGATCTAATACATGGTGTAACAATACTGGACTCTTGCCAATCTCTTGTTGACTTTTTGCTTTGTGGGTGAAGGCTGACAGACACACTTGCATACAAAACCCAAGCAGTATTTTTGAGGGCTAGTACAAGCATGTAACATAGACCCTGTCATTTATACATTCCACAATGCTAGCCTAAATATGCAGTCTTATAAGTCATGGAAGAAAGGGGAAACCTCCTATTTTATTCTGATATTATATTTTCTACACTTCTGAAGTGACACTTGCCCACACTTTTCTACCATGCCCAGAATACACTCCCCCCTCTTTTTCCTGTACAGAACAACTTTCAAGATGTACATTTCATTTTATTGTATTGGTGTTCATGATGTAATATTTTGCATACTCATAATTCTGGATAAAGATGTTATTCTGCTGATGTTTCGGTATCGTTCATTCTAATAATCCAATATTGAAGCATTTTACAAATAAACCAATTCTCTTTACAGTTTTAATTTTGGGGTGGGGTGGGGCTCTTTCATTGCGAAATCATGAATTATCTTACTCCCCAGCTCAATTTCTCTTATTAGTTCACACACAATAGACAAGATAGCCAGGTGGCTTTATCACTTGTGCCTCATAGTTGCAGTGTAGGTTTGGAACGCTAGCTTTCAGCCTCTGCTTCAGTGACCAGAAAGAGAGATCTGCAGCCATTGTGCACACAGACACACTCACTCATGCAGTAAGTGTGTGCTAGGGGAAGTATTGCCGGGTAGAATGAGCAGCCTTCTGCTGTCTCCTATCATTGTGCCAGGGGAGACCTCTGCTTCACCAAAGTGATATAGAGTCTAGGCATGGAGATCTAGCCCTCAGTAAAGGCACTTTAGGAGTTGTGGTGTGCATTTAAGTATTGCTTACATTGCAATTTTTATTCAGATGCCTTCTAAGAGCTTATCAGCAACACCGAGGCTTTGTGGGTGAAACTACTGGTTTTCTCATTGTAAGCTTTAATGTACAGTACAATCCCCATATCCATAGAATATATGTTCCAAGACTGCCTATAGCAGGAGT
This sequence comes from Anolis apletophallus, assembly GCA_030556195.1. Classification (NCBI taxonomy): domain Eukaryota; kingdom Metazoa; phylum Chordata; class Lepidosauria; order Squamata; family Anolidae; genus Anolis; species Anolis apletophallus. Next base: position 96,781,163 of record JARBWK010000002.1, on the reverse strand, counting down.
GCTCATTAGGTAGATCGCGTAGAGCATCCTGGTAGATTGCAGGCAGGGTGGGAGGAAGGCTCAGTCCCGGCCCACAGGCTCCTGATGCCGCCCAAGTGCTGCCGGCCCTGGGTTAGCTGAGGTCCTTTCCACACAGTTGAATAAAATCCCACGTTATCTGCTTTGAATCAGATTATATGGCAGTGTGGACTCAGAAAACCCAGTTCAAAGCAGATATTGTGTTATATGTTTCACATTTTTGTAGTGGGTAGGTAGATCATTTTGACTTGGTTGTTTTACAAGTAGCTCGCATGCTGAAAAAGTGTGAGCATTCCTGGCCTATAGATACCTGAAACCATGAATAATAGCAAACCTTAAATTTCAGTTGTACTTGGGCTGGAAGCATACTATAGAATCATCCTGGAGGACCTACCAGGCTTACAAACACTTCCAGGGGGAATAGATTTTGGACAATGGATAAGTGAAATCATAGATATTGAAGAAGCTGAGTCATAGGTGAATAAGGGAGGCGTATTGCAGTACAAAAAGCCATAAATATGTTTCAGTAGACTACAGTAGCAGGAAGAAGAAAATATAATATGTGGATAGATCTCCATTCTTTTCATTTTAGTACACATTGCCTTTTTTCTTCTTTGTGTATTGTGGTTCTTCTCGTACTTTTCATCTAATTTTTAAACTCCTTTAACACTTTAATAACTGTTAGATTGTTAATAATTTCTAGTCTCTGAAAATCTTAGAAGGTTTCTTCTTAATAATTACCCTTGTAGGCCAGCACATAAACATTTCTCAGTGAATCTTGTATTTAGAATAATGTTACAATGCCTTTCCGGGCAAAGCTTCCATATCTGTCTGGATGTGATCTCTGTGATCTGCTTATTTATTATTTATTTAAAACTTTTGTATCCCGATCTTCTCACCTCCGTAGAGGGACTCAGACCAGCACACAGTAAAGATTCAATGCTTCAATAATAATTAAAAACATCTAACAACAATAAAATATTAAAATACATATGAATAAAATACATAAAAGCCAATTGTCATTGCCAAGTCATTAGGGCAGGAGGATAGGAACAAACACCTGCTGTCTCCTCCACTTCTCCAATATCTGCCAGATGAGATAGCCAGCTCACACAGCCTACCAGTAGGGCCAGCCTTCTATTTCTGACATAAGAACATGTTTTAGGATAACTACTGGTCATTCTTGAACTTGGTTCAGTACAGCCAGGCCTCCTCTACATTTGCTAGATTTAACAATGCAGAAAAAATGTAAATTAAAACTACTTTTTTAGTTGAGAAAACACTTCTCTATAAATATCTAGGTCCTCCAGCACAACTCTGTGGTTGGCGCCTGGCACATGTTGACCATTGAGTCTCACTGAAAGACCTAGAAATTTCTAGAGGGGCCATAAATTATCAAGTCTGTAAAGTTAAACATGCAAATGTAGACAGCCAACTGCACTACTAGTGGATATTGTGGGATGCATAGGCTTTGTCTTGATTTGCTTGTGCAGTTGTATATGCTTTATCTAAATGTATTAAGCCATCAGTCTTCAGGTTTTATGTGAGGTTCTTCTTTCTTTCACTTTCACACTCTTTCCACAGTATTTCCATGTATAATTGTGTCATGGTTTACTGTTTTGTATTAAATTATTCTAAACAGTGCTCACTTTTGTTGTAGGCTGTGTACTCCTTATTTTCACTACCTAGTCAATTTCTTGTTTCCTCATTTAACACAAAATGCTTTAAAAACTAGTTCATTTTGCCCACCATAATTCCATTCTTTTCCCCAGCCTAATCTCAAGGAAAGTTTTTCAACCTTCTGAGCCTCTAGAAAAACATGATGTAATCAAGAAGAATCCACTGTCTCCAAGCAGAAAGTACAAAGGGCACATTGAAATGTCACACACTGGTCTGATACAGCTGACTTTGCAAATATGTCATGTTGGCTTGTGGACTAAAACTATGTCATCCTACATTCTTCCTTCCTTTCCCCCAATACTGTGAACAGTTGCATCTGCCTCTGTTAAACTTCCCCCCTCTTATTTTCTCTGTGGTGCTGCTCCCATTCTGGCGGGTACATATTCATATTCATGAGAATGAAGGAACAGCCTTCCTGAACGATTCCAATTGTTCTTCTTACTGCAGCATCACCGAACTATGTGGTGCGGGAAAAATTTCAAGTCTAGTCTTTTAATTCCTGTTTTGGGGTCTTGGTCTGTCCTCAGCCAAATGCTAGAAAATCATAGTTATTATGTCTTCCGTGGATCTATTCTTCAGTTCAAATATTCAGTCTTTAAACAAGAATTTGTGGTATAAGTGGAGGATAATCTCTGTATTTATGTGTTAATTCCAGTCTGTCTCTTGGTTTCAGTATTGTGTATGAACTAGTAACGAGACATATCATGTTCATTTTCTTTGTGTTAATTCATTATTTTGCATGCCTGCAGCATAGTCTCCTTGTGTCTCTCCCCCTCTTCCTCAGTGGTTGCTTATAGATATCTGAAGCCCTGGCAAACCTATTTCACCCAACATATTTCCCAGGCAAATCTTCTTAGGTCAAGTCACCATATGTACACATTCTGCAATAGTCTTCTTTCTATCTTCAGGGTTTTTCTCTGCTATTAGACTTTTTTGGGTTTCAGAATCCACACTCTGTGTATCCTAACCTTGATGAAGTATTATGGGCAAATAAAAGAGAAAATATTATCTTACAGATTGTGACATCAGCATCGACTGATCTCCAGGATTATACCTATTACTTTGTGCCTGCTCCCTGGCTGTCTGTGAAACTGCTTAGACTGCTGCAGTGCTATCCACCCCCAGGTGAAGTAAAAAAGGATCATGACGATGTTTATAATTTGCTTATACAGCACAGATAAATGCCTCTTTGATTAAGGAGTGGGGTGTGTTGGGAGTCAAAACAGTCATTAGTGCTCTGTTGGTAACAAACGCTTCCCATGAAGCAATGGCTGAACATAAAATGCAGCCACTGCTATCTTATTCTAACAGGCTTGGCAGCATTAATAATTTTGAAGCAGGTTTTATCTGAGATATGTTTAAAATTTGGAAAGAACGCTTGTGTATATAATGAACCTAATGGACTGCTTTGTTAAACACAATGGGCTGCCCATGGGTCTGTAATCTTTACCCACTTTTTGCATAGTCCCAGAAAGTAGGAGTGTATCACTTTTTAATTTATTTTTGGTGACCCCATGAGTTTCATGCAGTTTTCTTAGGCAGGGAATACTCAGACATGGTTTGCCATTTCTATGCTTTGATATATAGCTTACAGCACCCGATATTCATTGGTGGTCTCCCACCCATGTACTAAACTGAGCTGACTCTGCATAGCTTCCAAGATCAGACAGAATTTTTGAAATATGGGAAGGTTCAGCCCTTTTTCGATATTGCTTTACTCTGACCATGCTTTCTCTACCTATTGACCAGGATATGGGAACCCCCATCTAGCTTAATTCTGTGCAAAATTACTTTTAACCCTTTCTGCAATTGTCACTCTAATATTTGTGTTTTCAAAGCTCTGGTATAGGTAATTTGGATAGGTTCAATTCTGAGCATATTGGATGGGTTTGAGTTGAGCATAGTTTAAGATGAGCATATCTACATATCTATTATAATATCTATGATTGGCCACATAATGAGAAGACAGAAAAAACTTGGAGAAGTTAATAATGCTGGGGAAATGGAAGGAAAAAGGAAGAGGGGCCAATCAAGGACAAGATGGATGGATGGTATCCTTGAAGTGACTGGCTTGATCTTGAGGGAGCTGGGGGTGGCGACGGCCGACGAAGCTCTGGTGTGATACAGCTGACTGGTCCATGAGGTCATGAAGAGTTGGAAGCATGTAGCCCTCTACTTCCTAGAATGCATCTCCCATCATTCTTTACTACTTGGCTATTATTGCTAAAGTAGGTAGAGTTCTGCTTCAAGAACATATAAAGGTTTCCCACTGATACCCTGTTTTTAACAAAATTGTTAATATTGGTTCTTCCATAACAAGGGTTCTGCAATCGCTGTTTTAAGATGATTGAAGGACAAACTGCTGGGGCTAGAGAACTGACATGCTAATATGATATAGGTTTTTTTTTAAAAAAACTGGAGAAACAATCCTATTTAATATGCACCTTGTGTATATGTAAGAGGTTCTTACAGTTGCCCAGTGACTATGTCTCAACCTTCTCTTTCTCCTAGACCCCTCAGCACGAGGCCGTCTCACAGAGTGTCTGGAAACTATTCTTAACAAAGCCCAAGAACCTCCAAAATCCAAGAAAGTACAGCACTCAAATGCAAAGAATGCCGTACTTTTTGAAGCCATTAGTTTAATTATCCACCATGATAGGTAAGTTCATAATTCATGACTTTTAGGCTGTAGTGACTCAACATGGTGAATTTTGTATCCCCTCTGCTTGGTAACAGCACAGACCTGTCATATGCCTTTTTAAAAATTGTTTGATCCTTGTGCCTTTTGTAATAACCTGAATCATCTGCTTAAATTCTAATATCAGTCATTTATCCTTACTGAGAAGAGCCAGCACTATATTAAATGCATATTGCAAAGAATCCTATTATTAGGTTTTTTAAATACAATTTTACTGATACTAGTATATCTGACTTGGATGGAACACATGCAACACATGCACAAGTCAGCCACTGGTCTTATTTGCCTGGAGTGGCACATTTTAGTGCTTTTCTATTCAGAATTGTATGTTGCACATCTTGACGCTTTTTTACTTTCTAGTTCCATTCTTTAAGCAAACAGTAAATGCACTTGACTGCTGATAAAAAAAATCAGTAATGTTTAATAAGATATGTTCTGTGGTGTAAGGTTGTAGTATGCCAAAATATACTTCGCTTCTTTTTAAAAATCCTGTTGTTGTTTTTGTTGTTGTTTTTAAAAAGAACACTTAGTATTTTATAATTCACATTTCATTTGGCATCTTTCATTTGAGAAGATATAACTTGGAATTTGGTCAAGAATTATCTCTTCTGCTTTTAATAATCTACTTAACATTCTTAGCAATTCTATCATTGGAATGGCATAGCTGAGAACAATTTCTAATTTTGTGAGAAGTTATCAGAATGGAGTACTCATTTTTCTCGGTTTTAAAAGTGTTGATACAATATACAGCTGATTCTAACTGGCAGGTTGTTATTCAGATAGCTTTAGTCTAGTTGTTATATAATTGGAATGATTCAGTGGTTACTTCATATTCTGGTGTAGGAAGTGTGATCATATAGGTGGGATCTACACACTTCTTTTGCCATAATAATAGTGTTAACACTTTCCCCACTGCTGCAGCATTGTGTATTACTGGAGCAGTGTGAAAGATAAGCATGTATTTCACACAACACAAGAACTATATCAGTAGACATCAGTAGCACATGCAGCCCTTATGAGATGTTCTGTTGCAAAGCAAATTATAAAGCTTTTGGCTTCTGATGTGGAATATTAATTACCGTATTTTTCGCACCATAAGGCGCACCTGCTGATAAGACGCACCTTGATTTTTGAGGAGGAAAATTGGGAAAAAAAAATTGGGGGCTGGTTACACTAACATGGGGGGGGGGGAGGCGCTGGAGCAGAGGGGCGCGATGTACTTACGCTATATTCGCGCCTCCGGCGGCTCCCGGTGGCTCCTGTGCATGCCCATACTCTCGCCGCCGTGTCGCTGCAGCCAGCCGGGCGGCGCGGAGGAACGGGGCGGAAGAGGGGACTCGTGGGGCGGGCTCGCCACTCACGGACCCGAGGAGGAGGGAGGCCCACGAGGGGCGGCCGAGGGAGGAAGGGGAGGCGGCCGTGCGCTGTAAGGAGGCCCGGAAGAGAGGCCGCAGGGAGGGAGGGAACTCTTCCTCCTTCCCTCCCTCCTCCTCCGCCTCTTTTCTGGGCGTTCTTACAGCGCGCGTCGCCTCCCTTCCTCCTCAGAGGCGCGACAGTGACGTCAGGAAGAAGCGCCTCTGCCGAGGAGGAGGGCCTCGCCGGCCGCGCTATAAGAACGCTGTAGCGCGGCTGGCGAGGCCCTCCTCCTCGGCAGAGGCGCTTCTTCCTGACGTCACTTCGTCCTCCCTCCCTGCGGCCTCTCTTTGGGCCTCCTTACAGCGCGCGGCCGCCTCCCCTTCCTCCTCGGCAGAGGCGCATCTTCCTGACGTCAGGAAGAAGCGCCTCTGGCTTCGGGCCCTTCCGCTGCTGCTGCTGCTGCGGCTGCTGCTACGGCTGCCGCTGCGTCGCCGTGGGGGCCGCCCTCGTGGCCTCCCCCCTCCTCCTCGGGTCCGTGAGCGGCGAGCCCGCCCCACGAGTCCCTCTTCCGTCCCGTTCCTCCGCCGCCCGGCTGGCTGCAGCGACACGGCGGCGAGAGTATGGGCATGCACAGGAGCCACCGGGAGCTGCCGGAGGGCGCGAATATAGCGTAAGTACATCGCGCGCCCCCTCTGCTCCAGCGCCTCCCTCCCTCCATGTTAGTGTATATTCGCTCCATAAGACGCAGCTTATTTTTCTTCCTACTTTGGGAGGAAAAAAACTGCGTCTTATGGTCCGAAAAATACGGTACTTTCTGCAATATATAGCTGTATCATTACTAACCCTCCAGACGATATTAGCTGCCATTTTCAAAACTCCTGTGTTAAAGGGTACTTCACAATTCTCACTCTTATTAATGGTCTTCCAAACACTTTCCCCACAAATAGTTTTTGCCTTTTTACCTTTTCACGCTCTCTCTTCTGCCTAGTGAGCCAAACCTGCTTGTTCGTGCCTGTAATCAGTTAGGCCAGTTCTTGCAGCACCGGGAAACTAATCTTCGTTACCTAGCATTGGAAAGCATGTGCACGCTTGCCAGCTCTGAGTTTTCACACGAGGCCGTGAAAACACACATAGAAACCGTTATCAATGCACTGAAGGTAACTATTGATTCTCGTTATTGCCTAAGATCCAAATTCCTACATTCATCTATATTTACTGTTCCTTGAAAGTCATCCAACTTGGTAATTCTTGGTTGTATTCAAACACTAAAAGGCTTCAGATGGTTTTTGTCTTGGTAAATCTTCAAAATGTCAAAACAGGGTTCACATTCCACCAAGGTGTTTGTTCTTGTAGTGCAGCCTAGATCAGGGACAAAAAATTATCAAATTGAAGGGTGAGGTGGTAGAACTAGAAAGGACTCATACAGATGAAGTGGCCAATTCACCTTGTCCTTCATTCCTTATTTGCTTGTAACAGTGTATTTCAGTCTAATCTAGGATGCTTTCTAGCTAGTTTATGAAGACATCTTAGATGAAGTTAGTATATTAGTCATTCATCTCTAAGTTTTATGTCCCCATAATGAAGGTTTTATATGTGAATTATAAAACTGTCTTAGCTTTAAGTTATACATGGCTTGCCCATCATAATACATGGGCATGCAATTTCAACTCCACTTATGGTTACATTCCTGCTTCTGACCCAGTTTGTGATACTAAAGTTCAATATCTTTTATAGTTAATCATAGTTTTTAAGATTTGATTTCAAAACTAATCTGTTTTATATTCTCTTTCGGTGTGATTTAAGCTTAACATGGCAGTAGAAAAATACACTTTAAACATTAGGAATTGTTTCTATCTTGTACTGGCCCTTATAATGTATGATGTCATTATTCATAGACAGAGCGAGATGTAAGCGTGAGACAGAGGGCAGTGGATCTTTTGTATGCAATGTGTGACCGAAGCAACGCCCAGCAAATCGTGGCTGAAATGCTGAATTATCTGGAAACTGCTGATTATTCAATTAGAGAAGAAATAGTAAGTTTTAAATGAGTGAAATGAGAAATTTTGTATTGTTGTGAATTTGTAGCTAGAAAAGTCTTCATGGTTTTTGCAGGCTAAATAAGTGAGACTTTAATGTGGCAGCTGCCTACAAATAGCTAGCTTGAATGTCTTGTCATGTCTCAACTTCTTTGGCAGTTAAGATTATATGAAGAGTGGGTACTTGATAAGAGGGTAAAGCTAATGAAGATGAGAATAGAGGATTTTGCTGCCTTTGATATACTTTAAAACAGCATGGCTTGTATCTGAAACTGTTCAAAGGAGCAGATGAATTGTGTATGCTCTTCACAAATGACCATAGGAGAAAAGATATGAATGTAATTGTAGGAGAGGGTAAAATGTGGAGTTATGCCAGCCATTCTTTTCTCTTAAAGTGGCTAGCATTTCTATTATTAATGTTTATTAAATTTCATGTTAATAATAATAATATAACAAAACTTTTTTCTCACCCTATCTCCCCAAGGGGACTCACTGAAAATGACCAATGTAAAATATGCTTTCCTTTTATTTAAGAAGTTTGTAAATTTGTGTTTACTCTTCCTTTATTACTGAAGACTACTAAAAATCAGATTGAAAGAGGATACCTCCTTATATTAGCTAGCACTAATAAAGGAAAAATTTAACGATTTCATTGTATTTTAACATTTAATTTTACTGTCCTTTTTCTGGCTGGATGTTAGATGTTTTGGAATCCCATTGTCCAAATCAGAATATCTTCAAATTAATCCTACTTGCTTTTTTGTCAGGTACTGAAGGTTGCAATTCTAGCTGAGAAATATGCTGTGGATTACACATGGTATGTGGATACCATCTTAAATTTGATTCGCATTGCTGGAGACTATGTCAGTGAAGAAGTGTGGTACAGAGTTATTCAGATTGTAATTAACAGAGATGATGTTCAAGGATATGCAGCAAAGACTGTTTTTGAGGTAAGAAGTTGTTTTTCCAGGGACTTTTCTGTTGATATCTCAGAATTTGGAAGTTAAACCAAATGTTGGGTTTTAGTATAAATGGGTCATTGATTTCCCGTGTTTGCTTCTGACGCCTTCTTGGAAGTTGTCACTTTTTCATTTGCTATGTGATGTGTTATATGATTAATTCTGTAAGTTTGCCTTGCCCTTTTCCTTAAATCATGACCTCAATCGGTAGCAGATTCTTTGCATTCATGTTCTACAACCTCAATACATAGCAGATTTTTGTATTCATGTTTTATTTGTATCAAGAAATCCGAACCTAAACAAGCCTACTATCTATCTATTTCTCTATCTATCCATCCATCCTAAAATCAAACCTTGACCTTGCCATGTTATATAAGGGGCATTATTATAGTATGCCACTGTATGTAATGGGACTTGAACATCCATAGATTTTGGTATCTATAGGGAAGGCGGCAACCAAACATCAGCAGATACTAAAGGTCCATTGTAACTAGAAATTTATGCAATCAAGAGTGGAAGGATCCTTCGACTTACCGTATTTTTCGCTCCATAAGACGCACCTGCTGATAAGTCGCACCTAGATTTTAGAGGAGGAAAATAGGAAAAAAAAATATTCGCCCCCCCCCTCTAAAATCTAGGTACGGTAAGTCTTATCAGCAGGTGCGTCTGGCTGACTCCTCCCTGGCTCCTTTCCTTTCCCTCCCACCTTTCCTCGAGCGAAGAAAAGGTGGAAAGGAGTCAGAGGGGAGTGCACCAGGGTCGCGTCAGCTCTGACGCGGCGCTGGCTGACTCCTCCCCTGGCTCCTTTCCTTTCCCTCCCACCTTTCCTCGAGCGAAGAAAAGGTGGGAGGGAAAGGAAAGGAGGCAGAGGGAGTGCACCAGAGTCGCGTCAGCTCTGGCGCGGCGCTGACTGACTCCTCCCCTGGCTCCTTTCCTTTCCCTCCCACCTTTCTTCTTCGCCCGAGGAAAGGTGGGAGGGAAAGGAAAGGAGGCAGAGGGGAGTGCACCAGGGTCGCGTCAGCTCTGGACGCGGCGCTGGCTGACTCCTCCCCTGGCTCCTTTCCTTTCCCTCCCACCTTTCCCGAGCGAAGAAAAGGTGGGAGGGAAAGGAAAGGAGGCAGAGGGGAGTGCACCAGAGTCGCGTCAGCTCTGACGCGGCGCTGACTGACTCCTCCCTGGTCCTTTCCTTTCCCTCCCACCTTTACTTCGCTCGAGGAAAGGTGGGAGGGAAAGGAAGGCGGCAGAGGGGAGTGCACCAGGGTCGCGTCAGCTCTGACGCTGGCTGGCTGACTCTCCCTGGCTCCTTTCCTTTCCCTCTCACCTTTCCTCGAGCGAAGAAAAGGTGGGAGGGAAAGGAAAGGAGGCAGAGGGGAGTGCACCAGGGTCGCGTCAGCTCTGACGCGGCGCTGGCTGACTCCTCCCCTGGCTCCTTTCCTTTCCCTCCCACCTTTCCTCGAGCGAAGAAAAGGTGGGAGGGAAAGGAAAGGAGGCAGAGGGGTTGCACCAGGGTCGCGTCAGCTCTGACGCGGCGCTGGCTGACTCCTCCCCTGGCTCCTTTCCTTTCCCTCTCACCTTTCCTCGAGTGAAGAAAAGGTGGGAGGGAAAGGAAAGGAGGCAGAGGGAGTGCACCAGGGTCGCGTCAGCTCTGGCGGCGCTGGCTGACTCCTCCTGGCTCCTTTCCTTTCCTCCCACCTTTCCTTGAGCGAAGAAAAGGTGGGAGGGAAAGGAAAGGAGTCAGAGGGGGAGTGCACCAGGGTCGCGTCAGCTCTGACGCGGCGCTGGCTGACTCCTCCCTGGCTCCTTTCCTTTCCCTCTCACCTTTCCTCGAGCGAAGAAAAAGGTGGGAGGGAAAGGAAAGGAGGCAGAGGGAGTGCACCAGGGTCGCGTCAGCTCTGACGCGGCGCTGGCTGACTCCTCCCCTGGCTCCTTTCCTTTCCCTCCCACCTTTCCTCGAGTGAAGAAAAGGTGGGAGGGAAAGGAAAGGAGGCAGAGGGGAGTGCACCAGGGTCCCTCCGCCGCCGCAACGGACCACAGAAGAGGAGAGGCAGCGACAGGGTAAGTATATCGCCGCCCTCCCTCTGCTCCAGCGCCCCCCCCGGCCTGCGTCTTCGCTCCATAAGACGCAGCTGATTTTTCATCCCACTTTGGGAGGAAAAAAACTGCGTCTTATGGTGCGAAAAATACGGTAAATGACTTCGGTCCTTAAAGGATTCATTATCTGTAATAGCTGATGATCATTTCAGGTTTGTTGCCTAGCTCTTGGCATTCTCCAGTGATTCCACCTGCCCTTCTTTTCTAGTACTCAGGAGTCTGCAGTCTTTCCAGCAAACTGGCCTCATTGGATACCAGTATCACCTCCAAACACCTCTGCCGCAGTCGCAACCCAGATGACACTTCCCTTTCCTTTTAAGTTGAGATTAACTAGTCATGTCTCTAGAGTCATGTGTTTGGAACTGATCCTCATTCTGTATGTACATGATAAGACGTCTGTTTCTGAGGGAGCTTTCTAGAATGCACTATGTTACTCCCAACACAATGAGATAAGCCTGTTTTGCTGCTAACAACTAATCTTCCATCTGTCCCTCTTAATCCACTGTGCTGCAGAAGGATGTTTTTTAAGGCTGAAAACTCTTTCCCAACCCCTTTTTTTCACTTTCTTAATTATAAGGGAGGAGTAAAGTGGCAGTTTTTGCTCAGGAATAGGTGGTGAATGTGATCTCTTCAAAATACTATTTTATGCTCCTCAGAATGTGCATATTTGAGACTTTTTGTGAGCCAGTTTTGAGAGCTTTGGCCTAGGAATGGCTAATAAGCATCTCAATGTTCATTATTTTACTTGAAAGTTGCTGTGTATCTTCAAATCATTATAGTGATCCTAAGGCAAACCTATTATGGGGTTTTCTTGGCAAGATTTGTTCAGAAGAGTTTTGTCTTTGACTACCTCTGAGCTTGAGAGAATATGGTTTGTCTAAAGTCATTGAGTAGATCATCTAATTGGGGATTTGAATCCTGATCACCAGAATTATGGACAAGTTCTGAAAATATTAAACCACACTAGCACTTGACAATTGGCTTCTGCTAACTTCTGGATTTTTTCCTTGAAATATGTTTTTTCTTTTTCTCTTGTTGCTCCTCCCCCCAGGCCCAGCCAAAAATCTACTTATGGATCTATTTCCTTTTTATCAATGTTGATGGCTTATGTCTTTTAACATTAGTATTTATGATAGTAAAAAAAATAGAAGGGTAAAATAAATAATAAATGATAAACACATTGTGTGACAAAAGCACTCAGTGTCCTTTTTTGTGTTTTGCAATGTTTGTGCTCCTGGTATCTTTGCAGAATGCAAGCAGTTCATTCTACAGAATTCGCCATATGTTTCCTGCCAGAGTGGCAATGTTATTTTTATAATTCTCTATGTGAAAACATGGTGATGATGTAGCAGTTCCTGTACTCTTTTCAGTTCCAAGAATATCTTGCCAGATGTAGCTTAAGATGCTCTGAATTATACCAATGATTAGAGAAATGCTGGCTTGTAAGAAACCTAAACATGAATACTCAGATGCACATCTTGCAGTTTTGCACTATGAGTCTTGTGTGTGTGTGTGTGTGTGTGTTACATATCTATATACACACACAGAGTCATAAGCAGAGAGAAGGAACAACATAGTTTAGTGACAGGAAATTGTGAAATACTAAAATGAATGTGCTAAAATGCATGATTCCAAAAGAATCAAAAGACAAGATCCAAACTATAGATCACTATTCAGTCCTATTGATAAGAAAACCATTAGTTAACAATAATAAATTACTATCAATAAATAAAACTTTATATCCTACCCTATCTTGCCAATGGGGATTCAGGGTGATTAATAATAACATGTAACGTCAAACATTCAATGTCGTAAAATGTAAACAACAAACAGATAAATGATAACACAGTAAAAATCGACATTGAGCAATCATAAAACATAGCAACAAATTAGACATCTCACAACTAAAAATTACATTTTAACTAATACAGTATTTTTAAAAAACCAGACATAAAAATGGACATTAATAAAAGTTTTATAAAGCATTAAAATTTAAAAGCCAGAGTAACAGTCATTTCCATATTTCATTGCATTTTATTTTTGCCAAATGTTTCATAAAATTCCAGCCAATTCCAGATAATGGAACAGCCAATTCCAGATATGGAGTTCAACCACACTAAATTCCCACACTGCTATTCTTAGGGGTACTAAAGGTACAGATCTTGTTTGATCTTGGAAGCTAAGTGGGGTAAGTTGTGGTTAGTACTTGGATGGGAAGTTGCCAGTGAACACCAGGTTCTGTAGGCTATATTTCAGAGGAAATACCTAGTTAAACTACTCCTGAATATCTCTTGCCTAAGAGAACCCTGTGAAATGTGTGGTGACACCACAAGTCAACAAATGACCTTAAGGTACATATACTATGACCCCCTTAATCATAGTTTAGATGTCCATAGTTTTATTTTTCTACACTCCAATCCATGCCACCCAAGAAGTGTTTGTAGTTAGTCCTCTCTACTTATTTTGATTGTAATTCTGTGGCAAGTCCAAGCATAGTCAAAATATAGGGATTACTATTATCATGTATCTATGGAGGGGTCTTGGAACATATCGCCTTTTATAAAGTATGATGTTCCTAAGAAGAGTTAAATACTCATTTGAGTGAATCTTCTCCTTAGTGGAAAATATCCACTAGTATTCATGCAAGGCAAATTAGGTTTTTCAATTGTTATCTCTCTGAACTGTTAGAAACAAAGATATGCCAATGCACACAATATATAGCAGATCTTCAGACGTGTTATTGCAGTTTCCCAAAAAAACATGTACTCTCCCATAAAATATATTTGGTGTCTCAAGAGACCAAAAATAGGTAGTCTTCATTGATTTACTTACAAACTTCATGTATTCAGCATACAGGTATATTTCTTATCAGTTGAGAGTTTAAACAGTAAGTTCTCTAAAACATTATGTTTTAGTCTCTTGTTTGTTGAATACAAACTAACACTCTCTTCATGGAACATTGGCCAATAAAGACTGCAGCATACTGACTCTACCAACTGCATATTAACACTGCCGACTTCATAAACTGTACTGCTTCTAAAATGAGAGTCTCTATCTGAATAGTCCCAGATCTGGTCACATGATTTGCAGTCGTCCCCCCCCCCCCACAACCTCAGATAACATAGAGTTAAGGGAAAACTGTATATCAATATATAAATACAATATAATAAGCAATCACAATTATATACATAACAAATAAGTAGTATAGCAGGCTTGTAGAAGGTTCCTATTTCCAACATCACTTGTTGATACAGTGGCTGTACAGTACACCAACAGTCTCATTTTGCACACAATCTCATTTCTAAGTGTTATTCTGATGCTCTAGACCACTGCTACTTAAACTCTGGATCTTGACTTCAAATAGGGTCTTCTTAACTCAATGTTGGGGTCCAAAAATTTGGCAACAGTCAGGCATGTAGCCGGGGGGGGGGGCTTGGGGGGGCTTCAGCCCCTCCCCCGGAATTCTCAGGGTGGTCCTTGAGAAGGCCTTACTGGTGCATTATTTAAACTGTTATGTTTATTCATATTCATTGATCACCATGCTCAATATATCCCATATTCATGGGGGTATTGGGATAACGATACAAAAGGTTTGGTAGGGTAGACCCCCTCCCACTCCGACTCAGCCCCTCCCGAATCAAACTCAGCCCCTCCCGAATCAAAATCCTGGCTATGGCCCTGGCAACAGTACAGTATATATTTTCTTAACAACACCTAGTAGCTCTTTCTAGACATTTAAATGAATCTGTCATGAAGTGTTTTCAGTGGACTCTACAAAAGCTGCTTCCGCTGCACTTCATAAAAAGAAAAATCAGCCTGTTTATCAAGCCTTGCAAATGCTGATTTGTTATCAGCAATTGTTTGATTTTTATACTTACTTTATATACCTATATACCTGGGGTCACGTAAAAATTGCTTGGGCGGAAAAGGGTTGTGAGTGAGAAAAGTTAAGAAGCTCTGCTCTAAATCTAGGGGCTGAATTGTAAACATATAGATCAGTGGTTCTCAACCTGGGGGTCGCGACCCCCAGGGGGGTCGCAAGGCCATTTTCGGGGGGTCGCGGCATCCCTTCCCGAGGCCCCGCCCCCTCTGCGCGGCATGGATGGGTTCCTCCTCCGGCTGCGATGAATCCCAAGGAGGCGCTTGGAGGCAAGAGAAAAGATCCCTGTGTACTTCCCTTTGTACTGCACTGACCGGTTGGCGGGGTTGGGGGAGCGGTCCCTCTGGGACCGCTAGAACAGCAGGGGCCTAGTGGCAGCCCTGCATCAACCCAGCAGAGACCATCGAAGGCCCTCCTGGAGCGACGGCTAAAGGGACGGAGGCAGAGGCTCCTGGGTGCGTGGAAGCAGCGGCAGCCTCACCTAGCCTAACCCTCACCCTCTGGTGGCGGGGTGCTGAGCTGCCGCTAGGTCGCTGCTGCTTCTGCGGGTGCTTGGGGGGGGGTGTCTTTGTGTGAGCAGGCCCGGGAGGGCTTCCCACCTCCCCTGGGTTTGCTCACACAGTGGCGAGTTGGCGGTATGGAAGAGAGTTCCCCTCCGGGCCTAGAGGAACAATTACAGCCCAGGAGCAGCCCAACGGAGGGACGATGGAAGCCCCTCCATACCTGCAAAGCCCCCAAAGCCGCTGCTGCGTTTGCAGGCGCAGGAGGGCCTTCCATTGTACTCCATCGGAATGGTGCTGGGCTACCGCTGTTCCTGCGGGCCGGAGGGGACCTCTCCTCCACGCCGCCAACTCGCCACTGAGCGAGCCAGCCCGGGTGTGGTGGGGAGCTCCCTCCCGATCCTGCAGACACAGCAGCCTGGCAGAGAACAAGGGAAGGCCCTCTCGCGCCTGCAAATGCCCCTTAAGCTGGCGCTGCATTTAAAGGCGCAGGAGGGCCTTCCATCGTCTCAAAGTGTGGTGGTGATGGGCTGCTGCTAGGCCGCTACTGTTCCTGCGGACCAGCGGGGCCTCTCCTCTGGCACTATTGTGAGAGCAGGCCCAGGGACGGAGGAGAGGCTACCTCCCAAGCCCGCAGGAACAGCTGCAGCCCAGTGGCAGCCCATCCCCATTCCAGCAGAAGGCGATAAACGGCCCTCCCTGCCTGCAAACGCTGCTACGGTTTAAGAAGCATTGGGCACGAGAGGGCCTTCCTATGTCATCCGCCAGGCTACTATTCCTTAGGAGAGGGGCGGGCTCTTCACTTGCAAAACACCAGGCAGCAAGCGAGGCACTGTGGGAGGGGATGCTCCTCCTGCCTTCCCTGCTCATCCACCCGCTTGCTAGACCAACACAGAAGACTTCTGTGCCTATTGTTGGAGTTCGAATGCTCTTTAGTTGCAGGTGAACTATAAATCCCAGCATCTCCCAAATGTCAAGGTTTGTTCTCCCCAGAGCCCTCAGTATTTCCTGTGGGTCATGGGAGGTCTCTATCCCAAGTTTGGTTACATTCCATTATTCTTGGGGGTCAGAATGCTCTTTGTTTGCATGTGAACTATAAATCCCAGCATCTCCCAAATGTCAAGGTTTGTTCTCCCCAGAGCCCTCCAGTATTTCCTGTGGGTCATGGGAGGTCTCTATCCCAAGTTTGGTTACATTCCATTATTCTTGGGGGTCAGAATGCTCTTTGTTTGCAAGTGAACTATAAATCCCAGCACCTCCCAAATGTCAAGGTTTGTTCTCCCAGAGCCCTCCAGTATTTCCTGTGGGTCATGGGAGGTCTCTATCCCAAGTTTGGTTACATTCCATTATTCTTGGGGGTCAGAATGCTCTTTGGTTGCAGGTGAACTATAAATTTAAACAGGTCCCAAACGTCAAGGCCTATTTTCACCAAACTCCACCAGTGTTCAAATTTTGGCATATCAAGTATTTGTGCCAAGTTTGGCCAGATCCACAGTTGTTTGGGTTCACAGTGTTCTCCGGATGTACGTAGGTGAACTACATCTCCCCTAAATCACTGTCAAGTCCTCCCAAACCCCTCCAGTGTTTTCTGTTGGTCATGGGAGTTCTTTGTGCCAAGTTTGGTCCAAGTCTGTAATTCGTGAAGGTCTCAGTGGTCTGTGGAATTCAGAGCTGAATCAGTTGAAGGTACTGCAAATCCCATCATCCGTTGTCCATACTCCCCCAAATATATTGTTTTTGTGATTAGTCACTATGCTTTGATTATGTTCCATTTGTAACAATGAAAATACATCCTCATATCAGATATTTACACTACGTTTCATAACAGTAGCAAAATTACAGTTGTGGATTATGTGATTTTAATAATTGATGTAATTGTTTGTAGATTTTTTTAAAAAAAATCTGTATCAACTGTATGCAGGGGTGGTGAAGGGTGGGGTACAAATGTTGAAATAAATAAATAAATTTAAGTCATTGAATTGTTGCTGAAGCTGCTGTGAGTCCCCAGGGGGTTGCGAAGGGTGGGGTACAAATGTGGTAAATAATAACATAAGTAGGAATGAAAATAATTTTATGGTTGGGGGTCACGACAACATGAGAAAGTGTATTTAGGGGTCACGGCTTTAGAAAGGTTGAGAACCACTGATATAGATGATCGTAAAACACTTTTCCTGAGTCTGGGGAGAGAATACAGTTAGAAATAAAATATTACGTTGTTTCAATAATGCTACATTTTTTGTACAAACTTTCTATCTTGCAACACTTTTGATGAATTCTAAATGATTCTTTCAACAGGCTCTTCAAGCACCAGCGTGTCATGAGAACTTAGTAAAAGTAGGTGGCTATATCTTGGGAGAATTTGGAAATCTGATTGCCGGGGATCCAAGATCAAGGTAAAAGCATACTCTTTAAGGAGGGATAAGGGATTGGTCACAATAGGGTCATTTACAGTAACAATATGTACTCATTCTCACATAAGAACATAAGAACATAAGAAGAGCCATGCTGAATCGGGCCTCAGCCCATCTAGTCCAGCATTCTGTGTCACACAGTGGCCTACTAGTTGTACACAGGGATCTCTAGCAGAAAGGAGGGCAAGACCCTCACCTGCTCCCGACCCCCCACAACCAGTACCCGGGGAAAATCCTATTTAACAGCATGCACATTTACGAATAGTTCAAAAGCATTCATTCCACGTAACATACATCCAAGTCCTTCACACATATATAATTTTTTTGATTTTCAGATATACTTATTGGTAGCATTAGTTCTCTTCCTCTGCAGTGAAGTGGAAGTTTGGAGTGAAAGTTACATGGAAAGAAGAGACCTTGATCAGGCAGATGGGCCTTCAGTTGCCCTTCCCTGTATTAAAATTAATATTGCTGAATCCTTCATAATATAGAATCCTAAAGCAGCAGAAAGATACTTTCGTCAACATTTAAGTTTGGGTTTTTAATACTGAACTCATGTTTTGATTTCTCACTCATAAAATTGTTGAGTTATAATATTTTGCTTTGTGTTTTTTTCCCTGTTCTATCCAGTCCTCTGATCCAATTCAACCTGTTGCACTCTAAGTTTCACCTGTGTAGTGTTCCAACAAGAGCACTGCTTCTATCGACTTACATCAAATTTGTGAATCTGTTTCCTGAGATAAAAACTACAATTCAAGATGTACTACGAAGTGACAGTCAGTTAAAAAATGCTGATGTAGAGCTACAGCAGAGGGCTGTTGAATACTTGAGGCTCAGTACAATTGCAAGTACTGATATCCTGGTATGTATGCATGACAGAACATGAAAACAGTAAACAGTAAAATAAAATGTAACTTTTTAAAATAGCCATAATTTGTTTGAATGGTGGTTCAGAGAGTGCAGCATTCTTGACTGCAGCAAGTAAATGAATTTAATGTTCCTCTTTTCTTTTTCAAGTGGATGTGCCTTGGTTTTATATAGATTGTTTCTCTTGTAAGGCAACAGTACTAGAAGAGATGCCTCCATTTCCAGAGAGAGAGTCATCCATTCTGGCCAAGCTCAAGAAGAAGAAAGGTCCCAACACAGTTACGGATTTGGAAGAGACAAAAAAGGAGAGAAACTCTGATATGAATGGCAGCACGGAAGCTACACTGGTAAATGCCAGCACTGCGGTACGTATCTTTGAGTAGCATACCAATATTTCTTCTGCAATCTAAATATCTAGTAAAAGGAGGCATTGAACAGCATCCGGTTAGTGGCATAAGCAGGCAGAAATGCATTCTGCATGTGTTTTTATTTTGATCATTGAAGATATTGGGGGTGCTTTGGTTTTAAACTATGTATAGGTTTTTAATTGCTTTTAAGGGTTTTAACTGTATTTTAAAAATATTGTAAGTGTTTAATTCTATTTTAGTGTTTGTATATTTGTAGGTTTTAAATTGTGTATTGTATTGGTTTTATTGTAAGTTGCTTTGAGCCTTTTTTAAGAGAAACATTGTGAGATTCAAATGAAATAAATAAATAAGTAATGGCATTGCCCCTTCCTCTGGACCAACCTACTATAGAGCTCACCATACACACACATTTGGCACAATATGCCATGGAAGGAGCTGTGGTAAGATTGATGGATAGTGAATGCCCAGCTGCAGTGTGTAACTCCAGTGGTACACTGAGCCTTATCGGATTCCAGCAGTTGTGTTCCTTTGTATATATTTCAAAAGATCATTTGTTTTCAAAATCCTAGCTATCCTGCTATCTTGAAGATAATCTGATTATTTTATTTGACTTTTAAATGTTTTGTGATGGGGGATGTCTTCTTTTTTAAAATGTCCTTCCTTCCCTGTATGTCAAGTTTTTTAATTATTTTTCTAAATCTCTTGTGATATCCTGTTTATACCTGATATATGATATGAGTGTAAAAAGTTAAGAATAAGTATCAAGTACTTTTGAAACTATTTTGAATTAGATCCTGTTGAGTAGAAGACATCTCTGTAATAATTTTGCTTGGTGGATCTTATATTGATAAAATATTGAGCAGGTTTACATTAAAGAAAAAGCAAGCTTGAGCAGACTTTTTTTTAGTATGCTTGATTTGTACTATATAAATTCAGTTTTCTTTTAGGGAATTCCTTATTTTAGATTTTAAGTTAATTTTAGTGGATGTCTGTTGTTTTTATTTAAATTAGCTGATGTAGGTGAGTGTGCACACACACTATCCAGAAGAGATATGTTAATTAACACCACAGTTCATAGTCTTCCGCACTGTAATTTAAATGGCATTGGACTGACATAGAATCAACCATCTCAATAGAATTTTCTTTCTCAGTCTACTCTCTTCAAATAACTGCTTTTATTTTATTTTAGATTTTTGTTGCTGTTTGTGTATGTTGTAATATCTTTGACTAGAGTTTGTTGGAACTGACTTCCAACAAGCCAACTTGTTAGGTGGGTTGTTAATAGTTAACTCAAAAATGAAAGTGCCAGTATTAATGAATGTCATTTTGAATCTCTTAATAACACTGTAAAATATTTATTTATTGTGTTTTACAGTCAACGCCATCTCCTTCAGCAGACCTCCTTGGCCTGGGTGCAGTCCCAGTTACAAATTCAGTTCCACCCCCATCGTCTAGTGGCAGCTTGTTGGTCGACGTGTTTTCAGATACTTCCGCTAATCCTGCATCTCTTGCTCCAGGTTCTGAAGACAACTTTGCAAGGTGCGTAGGAAATTTTTTAGTTATATTTGAGGTAATTTTTCTCCTCATCCCATCCACCTTCCCCTTTTTCTTAGCCACTTCCTGATGTAATTCCTGCACATTTCACGGAATCTGTCATTTGAAATACTATCTACTTGATGGTTCCCTGTAATAGGAGTGGTTGCTTGCTGTTGTCTTGGTAGCCTGAGTACTGGAATGATATGATATGGGAGAGCCCAGTTCGACAATAAAGACAGCACCATCTGCCTATAGCTGCAACTTCCCATTAAAGAGTATGTGCATTTGGCCATGACTATGTATACATAGTTGTGCTTCCTATATTGCATACATGTCATATAGGAAATTCCACATCAAAGATGTGGCATATTGTTCTTATGCATTAAAAAGTATCTCTGTGAGTGAAACTGGGTGACTAAGTCTCTATGCCATATCTTGGTGTTTAAGTTTTATAGGGTTATAAAGCAGATAAAAATGACTGGAGGGCCCAGGCTGACTCACCAGGCATTAGTTGACTACCTTGTCCTAGGATAACATTATGTACAAAAATGAAACTAACTCAGTGTTTAATCAGAATTCAAGTTAATGAAAATTTCAAAATTGCAAATGTGAGGAGAAATCAAAACAGCAGTATTTTTCCTTGTCAGTTTAGTATTTCAAATTTTGGGGTGGATGGGGGAACACCCTTTACACTAATATGGCAAAACTAACAAAGAGTTTTGTGGTACCTTAAATGCTACTCGAAATAATTTGGTTAAGATATTTTAGATTGCCTCTCAATTCATCAGATACATAGTTGAGTAGATAGATACTCAAGCTAATGGTTTGGGATGTGGAAATAGTAATACAAAAGGAACAACTATTGGTGATGATTGTAACAATGGTTATTTAACAAACAGTAGTATAGGGAAGTGAGAAGGGCATTCTAACAGATAAGTGGATAATGGTAATGAAAGGCCACAAGATTCTTGTCTTTTAATATGTTACGTTTCTTTTAGGTTTCAATGTAGGGTTTTTTAAATGTAGTTTTTTAAAGTATTAGTATTATCTTGTGTAGGGATGTCATTGTTTGAAAGTTCCGGGTTTATGAAATAACTTAGGGAGCTAGATTTGGAAATCTTAGTCAGGTACATGTTTTCTTCAGAGAATAGCCCAAGGAAATCCTGTTTAACTTCTCTTATTAGATACAGCATGGCTTCGCCTTCTTTTTAAAAAAGTAATGGCATCTCCTTTCTATTATGGTACCCGAGGAACTGGAAGGCTTTGTAAAATATTATTTAATTTACTTATACTTGTATTCGAGATGGTTGTAATTTGTTTAGGATTACAGCACTCCTTTGAATTATATCTTCAAAGCAAGTATACATACATAACTAAAAGACATTAAAATTATAGCCATAATTTAATGGACTATCATAGTATTGAAACACAATAAATAGGCAAACCTTAAAGAAAAGGCCTTTTCAATATATGTATGTAACACTTATACATAATATCCAGCAAAGAGGATTTGGGGGTCAAGAAAACAGATCTCTCGTAACTGTCTTTTCAGCTTCTTTGTGTTACAACATTTGAGAGGATATTGTGAATGGTGGTAGATGAAAGCTAAATGCTGCATATAGGTTCATATAATTTACATCTGAAAATGCTTTGTTTAATGGAGTAGGTGTAGGGTTAACCCTAAATTTTCTGCTAACAACTCCCCACTCTTTCTCTTTCTATGCTGCTTTCTTTCTTTCTTCTGCTGCTTGCATTTAGTCCTGACCTGACTTCCAGTGAGCAGGTAGTTTCTGAGGAACCAGCTGACGCTGTGCATGATGCTGATGAGCTTTTTCACAAGTAAGCAATACTAAAACCTTGCAAGAGTCAGCAGCTGCTACAGCGTTTACTTAAAAAAAAACCCTACAGGATCTCAAATGAGTAAATGGTATCTGTATCAGAGCAGGTATGATAAAGTAACATACACCAAGCAACTTATCCATATATAAGGTGTTGATGCAGTTCTTTAATTCAAATCAGGAAAATGAATGTGCATAACTTAAAGATGGGAAAATAATGAAGGAGCAACCCAGTTTTTATAAAATTGTTGAAGATTATGGAATTTGTTTTTAAGATAAAACGTATTTATAAGGACTACATGGAAGTTTCTGCAAGAGGAACATGTTATTGGGATTAGTTGGAATGGACACTTGGACTTCAAGGACAGATACTTACTTAGATTACTGAGGAACTGTTGGGTCTCCTGAAATGCAGTTCTGAGTTCAGTCATCATAGAATCAAAGTTGTTCATATTTATATGTAGCTGCTCTCAAAACTGATTGCAATAAGACAGTATATAAATCAGTTGTTGTTATAATTATAATTACAATATATAATTACAATACCATTTTTTCTGTTATCAGCTGCTGCTTTGAAGATCTAACCAGCTGCCTGGTCATCATAAGATACATATAAAATGTATTGTTTGGTTTCTTAAAGTGCTTTTGAAGCATGGCATTACTTAAACAGCTTGAATCGTTCAGAAAGAAGGCTTGTATTTAAGAAACATTTGAACTACAGCTATAACATTTGTTTAGATTTGGCCTGCAGTCTCTCTTGGTTCTTTTTTCATATATTCTAATATTCTTGGATGTATGTCTGTTTTATGCCTTATTTCACCCTAAGGCAGTAATGAGAAGTTTACTTACAAAACGTAGTATGTCCAAATATAGTTCTTATAGTATGATTACTCTTTTCTCTCTAGGTTCGTCTGCAAAAATAATGGAGTCTTGTTTGAGAATCAATTGCTACAGATAGGTCTGAAATCTGAGTTTCGACAGAACTTGGGTAAGGATAGTACCAGGAATAAACTGTGTTCTACTATTTGTTTCTTTAGGCCTGCTTTTAAGAAGAGTCTTTATTAGGATCTCCAGTGAAGTATATCCAGTAATTTCCCATTCCAAAATAAAGCTTCATGGATTCCTAATATTTCCCCTTTTTCCTCTTCTGAAGATTCAAAAAGCTTTCGAGATTTCAAAAAGGCCATTGGGTTACTAAATGGAAATGTAAGCTCTTCCCTTTTGTATGCCTCTCTCCCTCTTTCCACTTGTCGCTTAAGGTGTTTGGTCCTGGAATACACCTTTTTCTCTCCCCAGCATGCTTCATACGCAGCCAGGATGTCTTGAGCAACTGCCATACATAATATATGTGTAACAGCTGTGCTTCTAAATAATGTTTTCTATACATGATCATGATGGGTGCTGTTCTTGGCAGTAGATTTGAGGGGGAGACATTGCTATTATTTTGAGTTGTGGATCCTGCTGGAACCCAGCTACAACTGATCTTTGCCTTCATTCTCCCACTAAAACTTTCATGCCAGTATTATGCCTTTAGCCCTCTTACTGGATTGCAACTCTACAGGAGCTGATTCGCTAATGCCCATTTGTCACATTGTATGTGAATGATATACTAAAGTGCAGATGACTATACTTTCAAAGAACCAAGAGGGACAATTATTCCACTTCCTCCTTTCAATAAATAACACCAAACAGGCATAAAGAGGCAGAATGTACACAAAATGTTTTTACCAAACTAGAAAAATGTTTGCCCAAACGTAGTCTTGTCTCTTCTCCTTTTTGCAAAAACAAGATATAATCTAGCAAAATCGTTTACTTTCATTCTATTTTATCAGGAAAATTCACTAGTGCAATGGTTTTTAGCCTTTTCATCCATGAAGGCTTGCTTAAACCGAAAGGTTCCGAACTGTTTTTTAAAGGATGACAAGGAAGGGGCTTTTTTAATCTCCTTGGGAGGGAGCTCCAAAGAGTTGGGGTGGCCACCGAGAAGACCTTCTCTCTTGTCGCTACCAACTGCATTTGAGATAGTGGCAGCAGCGAGAGTAGGGCCTCTCCATATGATCTTTGCAATCAGGCAGGTTGAAGTGGGAAGATGTGGTCAGATAGGTAAGTTAGACCTGAACTGTTTAGGGCTTTAAAGGTCAAAACCAGCACCTTGAATCGGGTTCAGAAACATGTTGGCAGCCAGTGCTGTAGCAGGGGGGTTGGCACGCTCCCTGGGTCCAGCATCTGTGAGCAGCCTGGCTGCAGCTCTTTGAACTAATTTAAGTTTCCAGGCACTCTTCAGGAGCATCCCCATGTAGAGCCTGTTAAAGTAGTCTAGGTGGGATGTAACTAATGTGTGGACCCCCATGGCCAAGTCCGGCTTCTCAAGGTACAGTTGCAGCTAGCACACAAATGTTAATTGTGCAAAGGCCCTCTTGTCCATCACCCACACCTGGGCCTCCAGACTTAAAGATGAGTCCAAATAGATCCCCAAGCTGCGGGCCTGTGTTCTCAGAAGGAGTATATCTCTGTCTAACACAGGTTGCCACCCCATACCCTGATCTACCTTACAACAGACTTGAGGACCTCTGTCCACCAGTGCTTCAAGCAAATTGCCTTCCTTAGTGGCAGGAAAATCCCCAGAGCCATCAGGAAACCATCTGGATCCATAAGCCTCCTGGGGAAACTATTTTAATGGGTCCTCCACCCCTGCAGAGGTTCAGAGCTGCAGTTAGTCCAAACCTGATCAGATAATGGTTGGTTCATGGCAATGGAACTATAGATAATTCGTCCACTCCATCGCCATCATCATTCCATCCCATACAGAAGACCAAGTCTAGTGTGTGTCTGGCCACATTGGTGAGGCCATATATGACCTGGTACAACCCCTTAGTTATCATGAAGTCTTAAGCCACTCCCAACAAGTTGGTCTTGGCATGGACGTTGAAGTCTCCCAGTACTATAAGCCGGTAGGACTCCAACACAGAGACCAGCTCAGCTAGCTGAGATAGGGAGACTGTTGAACAGCGGGGTTGATGGTACACCAACAGAATCCCTATTCTGTCGCAGCTGCTCACCTTTAAATCGACACACTTGAACTCAGCTTACTGCGAGACGGGGCATCTGGTCAGAGAGATGGAATCCCAATAGACCACTATGACTCTTCCTCCCCACCTCCCAGGCCTAGCATGCTGCTGCACCAATAAAACCAGGGGGACAAAGCTGGGAGAGATTAACCCACCCCCACCCCCGGCTTTGTCCAGCCAGGTCTTGGTAATACACACCAGGTCAGCTTGTTCATCCAGGATCAAGTCCTGAACTATCGATTTGCCATTGACTGACTTGACAGCAGCAGTTTCAGACTGGCAGAGGGGGGTGCCATTATGGACATCCAGATTACCTACCAGAGGAGACATTCTGGGAGCAGCAAGTAATCTGTGCTCCCCATGATGATAATAACACTGTCTTCTCCTCCCACATCTCCTCCTGAGTTGATGCACGCAATAGTTGTATTAAAACTCATGTTTCCTCTTTTAGGAATGGGCTCTGGTGGTAAGCTGAATTGCTGAATTGCTTGATCAAATTATTGTCTCTTTCTTTCCAGGTCGGATGTTCATATTTTATGGTAACAAGACATCAACACAATTTTTAAATTTTTCTCCCACCCTAATCTGTTCAGAAGATCTTCAGTCAAATATCCTTTGCTATTTAATTTTCCTAATAAGAGAGCTGTTTTGTTGTTGTTGTTTATTTGTTAAGTCGCTTCCAACTCTTCTTGACCTCATGGACCAGCCCACGCCAGAGCTCCCTGTCGAAGAGCTGTATTTTGTTCTTTAGTATGAAAACAAATATACAAGAACATTGGGCTAGAAGGAGAATGGGAGGTCGTTGGGCCAAGGTGTTCACTATGTGTCTGAGATGAACACAGTGAAGAGAGTTGTGAATCAGAGTTAATCTTGAAAAGAAGACACATAATGTGTATGTGTGCTCATTTTGTCTTGTTTTGTTTTAGTCCTGTGTTAAGCCTTCAGAAAAAATGTTTTCCTTTGCTTGGAAACCATTGCAAAGATGAGAGGCCTAATTTAGATATATAAAAATGAAAAATTGATTTATTCTTCAAGTAATAACACTCTATTGATGCTTTTCTTTTTTCAATTACAGAACTAAAGGAGTTTGCATTTTACTAGACTGGGGAAGTGATGCTTGAAATTATATAGGGATATTTACACGTAAATGCAGTTGTTAGTCCCATCTGGAATTTGAATGATTGAATCAATGGCACAAACATAAGTCTGCCATGTTTCCATTGATTCTACTCTTGCTGGGATTAACAATTGGAGTTGGACACAGAACTGTTTTAAGAAATCTATTATTGCATTGGTGTTAAATCATATATTCTATCATGTATATGTTGTAAAATTCTCAAGAGAGCAAGGCAAATTGAAATGTGGAATTAAATAAAGATTCATTTGTGCTTTATAAATAGCCACAAGGGAACCAAATGAGGTGCAAATGGAATATTTAACCTCTCTCCATATTTGTAGGGAAGGCCTCTGATGAAAATTAGTAGTGTTATCTCCATCAAAAAAACAGTACTTCTGATGAGGGAAGGCATGATACTTTTTGGATGGATCAGAGAAGATGCAAGGAAGAGTTAAAATGTTGTTCCTTCTCCCTGATAGTCTCTGTTTACACAAGTGGCATGAATCCTGCATCTAATTTCATCTTTCATGAGTTTATGTACTTTCATTCTGTAAGCAGACTAAATCTGGCACCACTTTGCAACCTGCTGAAAATGCTTGTTTCCTTAACACATCACGCCTGAATCTGCAAACAAAACCAGTTGATCCCACTGTGGAAGGAGGTGCTCAAGTGCAGCAAATAGTAAACATTGAATGCATATCGGACTTCATGGAAGCCCCTGTCCTGAATATTCAGTTCAGGTATAACTCTTAATTGGGTAGTGTATGTGTTCGTCTTTCAGTAGGGTTGTCCTTCTAGGGGAGTAAAAGCAAAAAGGATGGGAGGACTGCAACACGTAGATGTTGAATTGGTTCTGATTCAGTCATACTTCTGCCTAAGTAAGAGAGAGAGAATGGTGCTGTCTGATGATGGCCAAAATGCCATTATTTTAAATAGTTTTCATTTGTTGTCATTTTCAGATATGGTGGGGCATTGCAAAATGTCTCTGTGAAGCTACCAATCACACTGAACAAGTTTTTCCAGCCTACAGAAATGGGCTCTCAAGACTTTTTCCAACGGTGGAAACAGCTGAGCAGGTCAGATGACTCAAATCCTGCACAGTCTTTATTTGTACATACTTTGTCCCTTTGTCAAGAGAAGGGATGGGAATCATGCAGATCTGTAGACATTACCACACTATAACTGCTGGCCTCTTAGGCAGTGGTGGAGAAAGCTGGGAGTTACAGTCCACTGTCACCTATGGGTCTGCATACTTCCTTCTCCTGGACTAGAGTCTGCTTTTTATTTTAATTTTCAGACCCAAAACTAATATTTACAGTCATTACACCTTGGGATGTTTAGTACCTTTCATACAAATGCACATTTCTGGAGAACTTCATTTCAGATTGTTCAGAGAAGCTTGATGAGATCCAATGCCACTATTAAAAACTTGGACTAATATGATCTGTAAAGGAGTGGGCTGGGTGGCAAAAAAATTAGCAGAATCAACATTAGGTTTGATTCCTAATCAATTGCATTATGAATTTAAGGGGGAAATTCAGGGTCACCCTGTAGAACCCTTATTTCTCCAGACATTTGGACTACAATTCCCATGATTATATGATGGCCATGCTTTTTGGAGCTGTGAAAGTCTTGCAAATCTGGATTGGTACATTTGCACATGCTATACCCTGCTACCTCCATGTAAAATCTCCCCTAGCTCATATTTTTCTCAATTCTATAAAAGAACCATAACAATTAACTGTTTCAACCTTCATTTTACACCACAGCCCTCAACAGGAAATGCAGAACATCTTCAAAGCAAACAATCAATTGGATACAGAAATTACAAAGGCAAAGGTGGATATGGCTTTCTCTTTTTTCTCTTTTACTTAGGCAGTTATATCCTACCAATCATTGGCATAGCAGTTAAATGTTTAGATGAATCAGAATAAAGCATTCAGTCACATAAAATATGTCCAAAGTAATGCTGGACCTGAAGTTCCAAAATGAAGTTTTCAACGAATTTTAATGAGTCAGAAGACAGAAAAGAGGATGAAGAAACCAATAGTTTTGGGCTGCTAAACCTTTTAACCTTTTAAAGCTTATTTTGTTACTGCTTGCCATAGTGGCCTAGGCTAGGAAACTCTGAAATCAGTTTGCACCAGAGCACTTCTCCAAAGAAGGATATTATATCAAAACATATTACAGGAAGTCCCCAAGTTATGAACAAGATCAGTTCTGTAGGTTTGTTCTTAAGCTGAATTTGTAGTAAGTCAGAAGAGGGACACTTTTGAAGTGTAACTCTGTGTGTGTGTGCGTGCATGCGTGCATGCATGCATGCTTTGGACAGCATAGGGAAGAGTTAACACCCCTGTGGTGCTTGTTTTGCTGCATGTGCCCGTTCAAAAGATTTCACCACTTTCTGTCCTCACTTTTCGAATTTGGAAAATTTGGCTTGTTGTGGAAACAAGAATTGGAGACCCCCACTGGGATATATTTTGAGATAGTCCTGGGATCTAGGAATGGTTGTGAGGAATAGTACAGAATACATTTGTCTGTGTTTCCTTATGGTGTGTTTCAGGGATAGTGATCAAGCCTATCACTGAGTTTCTTCTTCGTGTGGTCTGTGAAATGCACACAAGTGGGTTTCCTCCCGCGCATGCGCAGAATCTCGGACATACTAGCTAAAATTAAAGATTTACATATGCCCCTCCCACTCCCCCCCCCTCACCCCCTGATCGAGCTACCCAGGCAGTTCCTTTTCCGCCTAGCCAGCGAAAGGATCTCTGACTGCTAGCTCCTGATAGAAGTCCACGGATTGCCTCGACTATCAGATAAGATGTCTTCCCTTTCTTTCAAAAGGTGCTCTGATTGTGGAGCAACCTTGCCCCAAGAGGATGGACATCCTAAATGTCTCCTCTGTTTGGGGGAAACCCATATTCCCCAGACCTGCAAGATATGCAGGACTTTTTCAAATAGAACCCTGAAGAACAGGGATTCTAAGCTCAAGGCCACTCTTTTTGAACAGGCCTTGCTCTCCTCAGAGACTGGGCTCTCTCGATCCATGAGCCAGCCCTCTCTGCCTTCTGGGACTCAGAATCCCAGCCCCTTGAGTTCTTTGACTGATGGTGCCATCCGTGAGTTGGCCTCTGACTCTGCCATAGAGCCACTCCGGAAGAAAAAGCAAAAAGCTGCCAAGGCTGGCAAATCAAAAGAAAAATCTAAAGAGCCTCTGGCTCAAAAAACTCCAAGGCTCCTGGTTGGTCCTGCGCCCTCCAGCCCTTGTGTTCCCCTGGCACAAAATACTGTGAGGCTCCTGGCTGGCTCTGCGCCCCCCAGTCCTCCTATGGCTCTGTGTGCAGCTGAGACGCTGCAATTATTTGAAGAAGAGAGAACTCAGTTTTCAGGGGTGGAAATCCCCCCCCCAACTCCTCCCCAGTCTTCTTCTCTCCCGGTTCCCGAGCCTGAGCTTCCCTCACCTCCTTTCCAGCTCGCTCAGGCACCCCCCTTCTTCCTCCTCGGAGACCGAGAGGGCACGCCACGTGGAGGCCAGCGCCACGCGGCCTCCCTCTCCTTTCTTGCAAGCCTCTGCTTCTTTCCCGCCGCTGCGGGGGGACGCGCATTGGTGTTTGGGGCGCCGCGCGCCTGCGCGGCACTCTCCTCTTCAATTTCAGCTTGAAGATCATGCTCGGTCACGGAGCCCGCTTAAGGAGGGCTTCGGTGACCGAGCTTCCCCTTGGGACCCTCCTTATGGGTATCCTTTTGGATATCCTCCTCCTTATCCCCCTCCTTTCCCCTATTATGGCCATTACTTTCCCCCTGAGCCTTTCCCTTCAGAGGCTTACCGGTATCCATGGCCTCCCTCCTATGCCCCGCAATCCGTGGCACCACCTCCTCCTCCTCCTTCAGCCCCTCCAGCCCCTCCCACTCAAGCCCCTGTTCTCCCAGCTGCTCCTCCTGCCCAATCCCCCCCCCACCTCCCAGATGATGATAATGAGGTGGATATAGAGGCTGCTTCTGATGCTACTCCCATTCCCCCTTTGCCTGAACCTGAAGCTGATCCTCAACAGGCAGAAGAATACAAGAAGTTTTCTGCACTGCTGATCAGACTGGCCAGGTCCTTGGGTGTCCAGCCTCCTCAGTCTGAAGATGTGGTCCAAGACCCTTACTTTACCTCTGCTGAGCAGCAGGTTCAGCAATCTACCATGCTGCCTACCATTCCTTATTTGGTCAAACTACTAAAGGTCACTGGGGTTGCCCCGGCCTCCGTTCCCAGTACGTCCAAGCGGGCAGAGAACCTATATCGGATTGATCTGTCCACCACTCCGTGGTTGGCCAGGCTTCCGAAGGTTAACTCGATAGTGACCGACGCTCAGCCTAAGCCGATCCTAGGCAACCAGGCCGGCCCTTCTGACAAAGAAGGGAGAAAGCTTGACGCTATGGCCAAAAAATTCTATTCCTCAGCATGTCTGTCAGGAAGAATGGCACATTACGGCGTCTATATGAGCGTCTATCAATCATACCTCTGGAATAAGATAGGCCCATATCTGGACCTCCTTCCAGCATCTGAGCAACCCATGGCTAAGGCCTTCCACCAGGAAGCCCTCACTCTGGCCACCCTACAAAAGGATTTGGCCAAACATGGCGCTGACACCTCAGGCAAGCTGATCGCTGGGTCAGTTGCCCTTAGGAGACATGCTTGGTTGAGATCCGCAGCATTGTCATCCAATCAACGCTCACTGATTGAAAATCTCCCCATGGATGAAGCTGGCCTTTTTAATCCTGAGACAGACTCTCAGTTGGAACACTCCCACAAGATGAAGCAAACGCTCAACAAATATGGCCAACAACCCAGCTATCCCTATCAATCATATAGGCAGCGTTGGCGTCCCTACTACCACCACCAGTCCTTTCGTGGTTACTACAACTCCGCTCCTTACAGAGGAGGACAGCGACCGCAGTTCCCCTCAC
The DNA here is from genome assembly GCA_030556195.1 of Anolis apletophallus. Lineage (NCBI taxonomy): Eukaryota > Metazoa > Chordata > Lepidosauria > Squamata > Anolidae > Anolis > Anolis apletophallus. The sequence goes on along the minus strand of JARBWK010000002.1, from coordinate 96,749,787 downwards.
AGGGATACAAGCGTCCAGGTGCGCCATTCAGGGGTCAGTACCGAGGTGGTAGACCCTCAAACAATAAGTCACGCCGTTTCTAACCTGTTCCTCGACAGGTTACGACCTTTTCTTTCAGTTTGGCAGTCCATCACCACCGATAAGTGGGTTCTGGACATTGTCCATCGAGGTTATGCCATAGAGTTTGAATCCCTCCCACCTCCCGGCAAACCTGTTTCTACACAAACTTCCCCTGCTTTATTGCAAGAGATTGACGCCCTCCTCCTTAAGGGGGCTATCTCTCCGACACCATCCCACCAACTCCAATTTTGCTTTTTTTCCAGATACTTCCTTGTAGACAAAAGGGATGGTGGCCTCCGGCCCATTTTGGACCTACGGGAAGTTAACCAATTCATCAGACCACGCAAATTTAGGATGGTCACTCTCCCCTCCATCCTCCCTTTCATCCCGAAGGGAGCATGGATGGCCACTGTTGACCTTAAGGACGCCTACTTCCACATCTCAATTAGGCAGTCCTACAGGAAATACCTCACCTTTATGGTGGACGGTGCCCCATATTCCTTCAATGTCCTTCCCTTCAGCCTTTCCACGGCCCCGAGGACTTTTACCAAGTGTATGGCGGTCGTCGCCTCCCACCTTCGCCAACAGGGCGTCACCGTATTTCCTTACCTGGACGACTGGCTTTTTTGCTCTGGGTCATGTGACCAGCTGTCATCTGATATTAGTTATGCCTTATCTCTTTTGCAGAGCCTGGGACTGGTTGTCAACCACGAGAAATCTCACCTCTCACCTGCCCGGACGGTGCAATTTATAGGTGCTGTCATAGACTCTGTGTCCCAGAGAGCCTACCTTCCAGAGGATCGTTTCCTCAATCTATGCCGTTCTATCCAGGTTATCCAAACCACCCACAGGTGTTCCGCCTGGACCGTCCAGTCTATCCTTGGTCATATGGCTTCCACCACGAACGTTACCGCGTTCGCCCGCCTCCGCCCTCTCCAAGCATGGTTCCTCTCTGTGTTCCAGCCAGGGCTGGACAGCCAGAACATGGTCCTCCACCCCCCCCCCCCCCGCCCACGTCCTGCACTCCCTGTCATGGTGGACAGACAGATCCAATGTGTGCTCGGGCCTTCCCTTCTCCCCTCCCCAGCCATCTCTGTCCCTGACGACAGATGCGTCATCCACGGGGTGGGGCGCTCACCTCCAAGACCTGACCATCAGCGGTCACTGGTCCCTCCACGAGAAGAGACTTCACATAAATGCCCTAGAGCTCACGGCAGTGGAGAAGGCCCTTCGGTCGTTTGTGACCGTTGTCTCCAACCAGGTGATTCAAGTCCTCACGGACAACACCTCGGTGAAATGCTACATCAACAGACAAGGGGGCACCCGCTCTCCCACTCTCCTCTCCATTTCTCTTCGGATATGGGAATGGTGCATTCTCCACAACACGTTCCTCCAGGCCATCCACCTTCCCGGCCTTCAGAACACTTTAGCCGACTCACTGAGCAGGACGTCGTCCACCACTCACGAGTGGCAGCTCAGTCCCCGCCACTTCCTCTCATTGATCAGGCGTTGGGACACCCCCCAAATAGATCTATTTGCATCACACCTCAACACCCACTGCCGCAGGTATTGCGCGAGACTCCAACCTCACGCATCCCCAGACTGTCTAGGAGACGCATTCCTATACCACTGGTCCCCAGGTCTCCTGTACGCATTTCCTCCGCTTCCACTTCTGCCCAGGGTGGTCGCAAAGTTACTGTCCGACAACTCGGACTGTGTCCTGATAGCCCCTTGGTGGCCTCGTCAACCGTGGTTCACACCCCTTCTCCAGGCCTCCCAGGGAGACTTCCTCCGTCTGCCATTGGATCCCGACCTCCTCTCCCTTCAGCAGGGTCTCATCCTACACCCGGACCTTCCATCTCTCCACCTTACAGCGTGGAGGATCAGGCCCTGTCCCACCTCTCCGACCCTGTCCGCCTGATAATCCAGGCAGCCCAAAAGGTATCCACCAGGAAGGCATACACTTATAAATGGGACAAGTTCCGTGCGTTTGTCCAGCCGCTGGGCCATTTGCCACAGTCGGCCCCCACGTCAGTTGTCTTAGATTTCCTTGTTCACCTTTCCAATAAAGGGTTTTCTTTTTCTTCTATCAAATGCTATTTAGCATCCCTTTCCTGGTACAGGAAGAAATTCGGCCTCCCGTCCCTCTTTCAGGACCCCCTAGTGGGTATATTTCTACAGGGATATAAGAAATCTTTCCCTCCAGTTTCTCCTCCGCCTCCATCTTGGAGTTTGGAGCTCGTCCTCTCCCAACTTTCCAAACCTCCTTTCGAACCTATGGCAACTTGCCATATTTCCCATCTGTCCTGGAAAACGGCCTTCCTCGTGGCCATTACCTCGGCCAGAAGAGCCAGTGAAATCACAGCACTCCGCTCTGATCCTCCCTTCATTCGATTCCATGAAGACAAAGTGGTCCTCCGGACGGATGTCACTTTTCTTCCCAAAGTTGTTTCCCATTTCCATATGACCCAGGACATTGTCCTTCCAGCCTTTTTTCCTAACCCCTCATCTCCCCTAGAGATTGCCCTCCATTCCCTCGATGTTAAGAGGGCGTTGTCTTTTTATTTACATAGGACAGCCTCCTATAGGAAATCCCCCAAGTTGTTTCTCAAATATAGGGAAGATTCCCTGGGACTTCCCCTTACCTCTCAACGTTTGGCTTCTTGGATAGTCCTGGCAATCCGATTGGCTTATCAGTTAGCCCATAAGGAATTGCCTGTTGGTGTTAAAGCCCATTCCACAAGGGCAGTTTCAACATCCCAAGCGTTTTTGCGGGGTGTACCTGTTGATCAGATTTGCAAGGCTGCTACTTGGGTGACCCCCTCGACGTTTGCAGCTCACTACAAGCTCGACGTTCTCGCAAAGAAGGATGCATCCTTTGGCAGAGCCGTCCTGTTTTCCTGTGTGGCATGACCCACCTCCAAGGTACATAAGCTTGTTAAGTCACCCACTTGTGTGCATTTCACAGACCACACGAAGAAGAAGGTTAGGTTGCTTACCTGTAACCGTGTTTCTTCGAGTGTAAGGTCTGTGAAATTCACACAGAACCCACCCGTCCTCCCCTCTGATGTCATGCCTAGGTTTCTGCTGCTGTCTGGCGGCAAGGAACTGCCTGGGTAGCTCGATCAGGGGGTGAGGGGGGGCGGGGAGTGGGAGGGGCATATGTAAATCTTTAATTTTAGCTAGTATGTCCGAGATTCTGCGCATGCGCGGGAGTAAACCCACTTGTGTGAATTTCACAGACCTTACACTCGAAGAAACACGGTTACAGGTAAGCAACCTAACCTTTTATAGATCATTGGCTTTGGCACAGCTTTACTTGAAGATGTGGATCCAAATCCTGCTAATTTTGTAGGAGCTGGTATAATACATACAAAATCAAGCCAGATTGGATGTTTGATGCGACTTGAACCCAACCTACAGGCACAGGTATTGGCTTCTGGTTTCATTACTAAGTGCTTACAGGTGTGAAAATGCTACATTTTCCTATTTAAAAAATCTTCCATGTTCTTTTTTGCAGACAGACCTCTTCTGTGGTATTAGCATGTACCAGCTAACATTATACTAGGAATATATAATAGAGATTAAGCTTTCTTGCAACACTGAATTAAAATAGAATTACGTTTTCAGCTGTTTGGTTTCGTGGCTCTAGAATAGAACTTGGAACGTTAAATTTGAATGTTCATTTTATAAATGAACAAATTGGAAAATCAATTCATTGCCATAAATGGTAATAATCAAGATTGTTTAAGTTGTTGAGTTATCATTAATTGACTTGTTGGTAGAAATACCAACGTTGGGGTAGATAATGGTTCATAGAATGGCATGGGTGGGAGCCTTTCAGTCCTTTTCTAAAAATTACATTAGCAATGTCTAGTGAAACCTTTTTAAAATACATATAAATTATAAGAATTTTTAAAAGATTTTTTCTTTAAAATTATATTCTAGCTATTTTAAATATTGTTCTACTACTAATGAATCTTACTACCAAAACAGAGAAGTTCTATCCCAAAGCTGTACATTTTTTTCTTACATCAAATTTCCAGGCTGTTTTTGGAGGAAGAGGAAGCAGAATTAGATTGATAAAGAAATCCACATTAAGCACACAAAGAAATTTAGCATTATCCTTAACTGATTATTTTCTTCAACTTAAGAAGTGGAAAAATATTTCTTAAGTTGCTTCGAAGCAATAGCCTTTGTTCTGCTAACCTCCTCTCAATATTTGATCCTGTTCTCCCAGTCGTCCTAGCTTTTAAAAAGAAAATCCCACAAAGAGTCCAATGGCCTGAAAACAAACTTTTAACAATTCTGCATCCTTGCTATGTACCAAAAGACACTGTTCACTTCTATCCAAATCTGAACCTGTATAAATGTGTTGTTTTTGTTATCAACAGACTTTATAGCAGTCCTTGAAAAGTTGTCCTCTTCTCTTTCAGATGTACAGATTAACGTTACGAACAAGTAAAGAAACTGTTTCCCGAAGGTTATGTGAACTTCTTTCAGAACAGTTCTGAACAGTTCACAATTCAGGATGGTTCTCAGTGTTACGTTGTCCTTGTCCTGCTCAAGAAACATTTGATACACCAGTGTCTGTAAAACTAACTCCCACCACATTCACATCCCTTCCTTGAATGACCCCCTTGATGTGAAATAAAAGATAATCTGTGTCATAAACTCGTGTAAACACAGGGGGAGAAATAGTCTTGTATTTCTGGTGGAAAGAAGCTGTCAGGTCTTGAGTATGTCAGATCAATTGTACTCCATACATTTTGGCAAATGTTTTTGTTTTCTTTTACTTTTTTTTTTAAAAAAGAAAACTGTTTCAGCAAGGTTTAGTGAAATTCTGTTCAATGGATGTGTATTTGGTCACCTTGTCATGCTGGTGTGTTTGTCCGTTTTACCTGGCTCCAAAAGGTGTATAAGGGAAATTTTCAGAATATTTGCAGGACAGTCTCTATCACTACTCTGTTTACTTGTCACTAAAGTCCCTTTTTCTGGAGAGGCCTGTGAGCACTTGCTTTCTGAAGAACATAAATAGGCACATATTATGATGCATAGTTTAATGCCTTCAAACCTATTGATTTAAAAACTTGAAATTCCACCACTTCCAAGTTCTGAACTACCAAAGACTACTTAATTGTTTTGTTAAATTCTTAAGTTTTAAATTCAGGCTGGTTCTTTGGATATTATGAGTTTTTCCAAAACTCTCGTTGATCCATCTAAACATCTATTCACTTGGGTTGCAAATAATAAAAGAATCACTTGACACATTCTGGCATGCTAACACTTTCCAAAGGAGCCTTTGCGCCTGTAAATCTTACACACCTGCCTCCCAGCTTTTGTCACTAATGTGGGTTTCCCATTTATTACTTTCTTGAACACATTAGTCAGCTTCAATTCTGGGGACTCTAGCAGTATTCAAAATGGAGAAAAAAAATGTGAGCTTCAGCAAGTACAAAGGATGTGATTATTGTTAGTGGTGTCATTATTGGAGCAACTATGTTATGTCACTAATGCACTTTTTGTTTTAGGAATTCACTGCTCTGTTTTAAGAAAGCCTAGTAATGGTGCATTGCATTTGTTGCTTAACCTGATATATGCATTTGTAACATATCATGTAATAGAATATAATTAGAGTTATTTGACTGACATCAGCCACATGTCTCTGAAGAGCATCTAAGCAATAAGCAGTCAATATGCACAGAGGCCATGGGGGATGCTCAAATGAGCTAGAATAAGAACTATGTTGGGCTGATCATGAATTCATTTGATACTTGAGTTAGCAGGTTTTCAAAAACAAAAACAGATCAAGATCTCTCCAGGCAGTCTAGGGTTGTCAGCTTTATCTGGTTTTCTTTACTATGGGTATTGGATTAGAATTACGACCCAGGGGATTTGTTGTTGGTTTTGGTCAACTTCTCCAGCCAGGTTTACAGTATTGACACATTCCCTGGCACATAATGATAAAGTAATAAGGCCAGGATGGCTTTCCTACAAAATCACCGGGGAAACTGAGCTGCCTAAATTTGTCCCAGGGTTATTAAGAGTAGTTACAAACATGAAATCATCTGAAGCTTGTTTTGTCACAAAGTAGGTGCTGCTGAGATGATTTGCCATCTTTCTCCTTAACATTGGTCTGATCCTCTGAAGCATGGGGGAGTTGCTCTCCTGTCATATCATCTGACAACACTGTTTCTGTGGACTCCTCACTGGTACATTTTTGTGTCTGTGTGAAAAAAATGTGATTTATCCATAAAGAGACATGGGACTCTAAATATATAGCTGAATGATTAACTGTATATATGGGTAATTGTACTTTATGCAAAGGACTTTGTCTCCAAAATGAGCCATAGAGGCATTATTTTGAGAGAGAGAAAACAGAAAATTCTGTCTTAATTGGGATAAATGACTTGATTACCAAAGTTGTGTATCTTTCTCCATTTTAAAGTGAAGTAACAGTTTATGTGGCTAAAAGCAGTATTAGTAATCCAAGTACAGTATTCGTTATGTTGATGTGAAAAATACCAGAACAAGAAGACAAAATATTCTGTACTTTAGGCCTACACTCCAATATGTAATGTGTAGTCATTTCACTTGTAAAACCAAGAAGAAAGAAACACAAGCTTATACGATGAAATTTCATTATTATAACTGTAATTTTTTAAAATATATATATAAATCTAATCATGTTATCTTTAATGGAAAAAATAAAAGGCTAGAAGAGCAAAACTTAAATCATTCCTCCCTTCCATTCTTGGCTTCAGAACCATCATTGTATCTTAATTTCACAGATAAACCCCAGTGTAAGAATATTGTACCATATCAAACAATTTTATACTGAATCAGTCCATTGCTCCATCAAGTCCAGGGCTGTCAACTCTGACTGACACAGATTCTCAGGGATTTCCTTAACCTTGAAAATCCCAACTGTTTTCTGATACAAGTTCAAGCCAAGTCTGTTTCTGCTTAGTTTTGAAATTAGATGAAATTTGGTGTTCTCGGGGTGGGATGGTAGTCTCAGAAGCTCTTGATTTGCAATATAATGTACACTGTGATCAAAATTCAAATCATAAAGAATTTTTGATGCGAATGAGTGGAAAATTAACAGTGTAATTTTCAGTGGCTTTGAAGAAGCAAAGGGAATGGAGACTTATTTCTAAGGTAAGAATCTACTACATATGTCCTTTAAATAAAAACAATGATGTTTTGACTTTTTTAACATACAGACATGCAGAATATTTGTGTGAGGGAACAGGCAATGAGATTATTTTATTTTGACATTATTCTATCCTCTAATTTAGTTTTTGTTGGTTGGTGTGACTATGCTGAAAATGGCATTGATCTGGCTCCAGAAATAGAACTGTAGAGTTGGAAGAGACCTTGTGGGCCACCCAGTCCAACCCCCTGCCAAGAAGCAGGAAAATTACATTCAAAGCACCCCTGACAGATGGCCATTCAGCCTCTGTTTAAAAGCCTCCAAAGAAGGAGCTTCCACTACAGTCCAGGGCAGAGAGTTCCACTGCTGAACAGCTCTCACAGTTAAGAAGATTTTCCTAATGTTCAGGTACTGATGGTGACTAAGGGAAATGGCAGAAAAAAACAATGTGTGTCACTAAAGAAAGCTGCCCTTGTGGATCTGAGCTGTTCAGGAGCTGCTGGATTAGCTTCTGGCAGTATGAAAGGCTTTCCCTGCCATTCTCCCAACAATGCTGTGAACTGCTCCCAAAATGCCCTGTACTGAGAATACATTCCTGGTTAGATATTATTCCTTATCAGTAATGTACTGGTCACACTCTTTGAATCATTTGCTTAATGCATTGAAAGCTGTGAGAAATGTGGTAAAAGACATTCAGCAACTGTAGTCTTTGACAAACATGATACACTTTCTTATGAGGAGCAGAAATCAGATATGCCACTTCATCTGAAGTTTAGATTCCAAACCAATCTCCTCTTAAAGCCAAAGCCCTTTTAAAAGTGGGGCAAGCATATTAGCTTAATCTGTTTATCTGTTGTGTGCAGCATGGTATAAGCCATGTTCCTCCACTTAATTCTTTTGCTCCTTTTTGAAATATGTTCTCAGCCTGTTATAGCTGCCCATGATATAAGACTTCCAAATGCAATATTTCACAGTAATATCTTTGAAAGTGGTTACTTCCATCTCTCAACCTTCCTTAACTCCATCACTTGGTCTGATACAGTTGTCTGATACAGTTATGTAATTGACTAGCTTCTAAATACTGATTATTTTCTCACTTTGGACTTTCCCCTTTTTCTCCCTCCATGCTCACCACACCTGTCATACATTAAAACCTATATGATACTTTGGGATTTAGTTCTACCAAGCAAATTAGCATGTAAACCCAGTGAATGAGCCTTGAAGGTTTCTGTGTGTTCACATTCTGGATTCCAGCTGGTCAAGTCCTATTCCAGGATATCACATGCTGTTCTCCCCCTCTTACTTTCTGATTCTCCACCACACTCCCACAAATGTCAGTCAGTGCTCCATGTCTATCTAGAATATTCTGACCCCATTGCACTGTTGTGGGACTAATCACTTTTTTGCTACATTTTTAGAGTTGTGAAGGTCATTCTTCCAACAATTCTGGGGGATATGCCACACACGCACACACCATAACTGTTGATAACACTTTTCTGTGTGGTGTGTGCTGTTTTAGAACATGAATATCCGATTGCGGAGAGCCAGCCTGGTATAGTGGTTTAAATATTGCACTAAGACTCCCTGCTTGAATAATGGAAACCTTGGGCAATCACACCTTCTCGGCATCAAAACAGGAGTCCCCAGTGGCGCAATGGGTTACCAGTAGTTCTCAACCTGTGGGTCTCCAGATGTTTTGGCCTTAAATTCCCAGAAATCCTAACAGCTGGTAAAATGGCTGGGATTTCTGGGAGTTGAAGGCCAAAACACCTGGGGACCTATAGATTGAGAACCACTGGGTTAAACCCTTGTGCCATAAGGACTGCTGACCAAAAAGTTAGCGGTTCGAATCTGGAAAGTGAGGTGAGCTATCTGTCAGCGGCAGCTTCTCATGCCTCCCACAGGATGGCAAAACATCTGGGTGTCCCCTGGGCAACGTCCTTGCAGACAGCCAATTCTCTCACACCAGAAGAGATTTGCAGTTTCTCAAGTCGCTCCTTTCACACACAAAAAAATGCCTCAGAACAAATCCCATGAGGATGTTCCCCAAGCAGGAAACATGCTGAAGGCACGTAACTAACAACAATGAATTGCTCAGGACTAGAAATCAGAATGACTAACTAATCTCTTTATTAAGTCTATTAACTATTTTACAATATAAAAGTAGACATTACTTTGGCAAAAAAAAACCTTCTGAAGATATTATTTGTTTCCTTCATCTTTGCACTCCCAAAATAACGAATAAGTTAACATAGCAAGTTATCTGTATCAGTCTTCTGGAGAGTATGCCCTGCTTGCCTTCCCAGAGTTTGGATAGTTATGCTGCTGGCAGCACAAGTCATATTTGGATTATTGTTGGTTTCCTTTCAAAACAAATCCTTTCATGATGAGCATAATTAGGCATGGCTAGTGTTTACATCCATCATAGTTGCACACACAGTCACCAAAGATGATGATTTCTTTAACCAGTGGCTTCTGTGGGTCATCTGGGTCTGGGCAAGGCATCTGGAATTCCTTCTTGTAGAATGTTTGTGGCATGCAGCACCCACATTCCATGTCTACCGTCATCGTGGCAATATTCGGCCTGCAAAAGCGAAAAGTGTTGATTCAGAAATCCCAAACTATATATGCATATGCTTATTTGTCATTTTTTTAAAAAATCAGATTGTTTCCCTGAGAGTAATAAAATCCCCTAATCCCAATATACCACTGGTACTATTTGACATTTTTGAATTCTCATTCCTGAGGCTAAAAATACTATGTGTAGAAGCATACTACTGAAAACACAATGGGAGTTGTAGATTTAACATCCCTTTTCAAAAATGCTTGGGACCAGAAGAGTTTGGTTTTGGGGGGATATTGAAATATCTGTATTGTTGTATACATACACACATCATCATTGGCATCATTGTTACTTAGATGTGTTGGGGATGGGACCCAAATCCAAACACGAAATTCATTTAGATTTTTCATAAATGCCACATCTCCCTAAGATAATTTTATGCAAACTATTGTTAATTTTGCACATTAAACAAAGTCGGAATGCAAAGGTATCCCTATCAGCTATCAATGTAGATAGTGTTGGATTTTGAAAAATTCTGAGATAAGGATATTAAATCTGTATATATTCAAAGTATTGCTTTCACAGCCAAAATCACTGGGGTGTTGTATGGTTTCTGGATAGTATGTCCGTGTTTTAGCATTTTCTTTTGACGTTTTGCCTGCATCTGTGGCTGGAATCCTCAGAGGTTTCTCTGAAGATGCCAGCTACTGATGTAGGCAAAATGTCAGGAGAAAATGCTGCTAGAACATGGTCATACTGCCCAGAAACCACACAACAACCTAGTATACTTAAATTACAAGATTTAATTTTGGTTTCAAGCAATTTCACTCTGTCATGGTGATACAGGAATATGGCGTTTTTACACTGTGTAGTCCAAAGTTTGCCAAACTGCTCCTCCAGATGTTTTGGACTTCAGCTCCCACAATTCCTATTAGCTGGTAAGCTGGCTAGGATTTCTGAGAAGTGAAATCCAAAACACCTGGAGGAGTACAGTTTGAGACACACTGGTGTAGACACATCACCCATCTGTATCAGTATGTTGCAGATCCATGAGGGATTCTACTATTTTTTAATGTGAACTATATATTTTATATGACATAAAGGTCTAGTAATGTCCAACTCTGGGGGTTAGTGGTGGTGCTCATTTCCATTTCTAAGCCGATGAGCTGGTGTTCTCCTTAGATGCCTCCAAGGTCATGTGGTCAGCATGACTGTATGGAGCACTGTTACCTTCTCGCAGAAGCGGCACCTATTAATCTACTCACATTTGCATGTTTTCGAATTGCTATGTTGGCAGAAGCTGGGGCTAACAGCGGGAGCTCACTCCGCTTTCCGGATTCAAACCACTAACCTTTCAGCCAACCAGTTCATGAGCTCAGTTTAATCCACTGCACCACCTGAGGCTCCTTCATATTACATAATGACACAAATATAACTGGATTGAACAATTTGTCACAGTCTTTCTTACGTGGCGGATGATGGGCACAATCCTGCGCAGCGTGTCAATGTGACATTTGCAACACAGCCCTTGTAGACTACTTGGTCATCATACTCAATAGCATGACATGGGCCTGTGAAATAAAAAAATGATTGTAAAACCAACACTGGCCATGTGGTGAATTGTCTTCCAGCAATTTAGATGATAAATTTTCTCATTGTTAATGACTTATACCAGTCACTATATGTAATAATTCTCAGGGGATGAAAGAGGGGCGGCAAATTTCTGTAACATATACAGTGACTGTTCCCAGCTCTATTCCCCATCCTACACATAATTTTATACAAATACAGCTCATGTCTGCTCTCTTGCTTTTAAAGGTAAATGTTTCCCCTCACATTAAGTCCAGTAGTGTCTGACTCTGGGGGGTGGTGCTCATCTCCATTTCTAAGCCGAAGAGCAGGCGTTGTCCTTAGATGCCTCCAAGGTCATGTGGCCGGCATGACTGTATGGAGCGCCGTTACCTTCCCACTGGAGCGGAAACTATTGAGCTATTCACATTTGCATGTTTTCGAGCTGCTAGGTTGACAGAAGCTGGGGCTAACAATGGGAGCTCACCCTGCTCCCCGGATTTGAAACACCAATATTTCGGTCAGCAAGTTCAGCAGCTCAGTGGTTTAACCCACTGCAACACCAGAGGCTCTTGCTTTTAGTTATTCTAATTTTATCCATTACATATGGTTCTTGTGATATGTGTTTCTAATAGTTCATAATTTTTTTCTTCATCATTTGGTGGTTTACATTTTTTAAAATGCATTACTTTATTTACATGTATCTACTAAATGTAATCGCATCAATATTTTTTTCAGCCATTGGTCCTTCCTCTTCCAACCTATTTTTCCAGTAAGTACTACATTTTACTGGAGAGGTATGGAAAGTAATTTGAGCCAACTACTAGAAAAGGCAACTCTTTCATTGTTAAAGAATACCAGGAATATTTTTGCATGACATGTAGGGGCAACAGAATTGTCTACCTAACAGAATGATTGGGAAAAATGTGGCAGACAGCTCTTCTCATGAGGCTAACTTCCTTGAGTCAAGGTCCTAGATGGGTTGGCAAAACATTAAGATCTGCCAAATGGCAGTTAAGCAGTATCTGGCTTTACTATAAATGGATGCAAGACAAAGTGTGCATCTTCCAACATCTAGCCAGAGTCCTTTGGAAATGTGGAACAATTATACTCTTTATCAAGATGTAGGAACATAACCAGACTGGCTGCTCTATGTTCCCTTGTCCATTAAATTACTGTGTCTAAAACAGAGATGGTGGGAGACAGGTACATTACGTGGGCCGGGGGGATTGCATGAAAGTGATGGTGAATAATTTCTTCTGTAATTGCCATTATTTCATTCTATTTGATATGGGAGACTGGTATTTCCACCCTCACGGTGCAGGACTGGCACTATATTTGTGCTCATTGCCTACAAATGTTTAATTTCTGAAAACTCAACAAGGATCAGGAGCCTGTGGATTGGGGACCATCACTGGTCATGACTTACACTGATTCCAGAACGCAGGTTTGACATTATGCCTGTTGCGGTCAGGTTTCTGGATCTTCTTTTAAAAACAGTGCAGCCCAGACAATGAAAATACAATGTTTAAATAGGACCAGAGCTTCAAAGTGTGGGTCACTATTACATCTAGTTTCATTTCAGTTGCTTAGTTGTACAATATAAATCTGTCAGCCAAAGAGCCAAGGAACAGGTAGATGGTGTGTCATTGCTGGGACTGCCATGACATGAGTGGGCATGGTGACCCTTAGGGTGGCTGTCCCTGTTTGGCATAGCTGGGCAGAAGGGATTCCTTCCCACCTTTGAGGCAGTTAAGGGAATCCCAATGAGGACACTATGCAGACCATACCTAAAATGATCAAGGGTCTGGAGAACAAGCCCTATGAGGAGCAGCTTAAAGAGCTGGGCATGTTAAGCCTGAAGAAGGCTGAGAGGAGACATGATAGCCATGTATAAATATGTGAGAGGAAGTCATAGGGAGGAGAGAGCAAGCTTGTTTTCTGCTGCCCTGAAGACTAGGACGCGGAAAAATGGCTTCAAACTACAAGGAAAGAGATTCCACCTGAACATTAGGAAGAACTTTGACTGTGAGAGCTGTTCAGCAGTGGAACTCTCTGCCACAGAGTGTAGTGGAGGTGCCTTCTTTGGAAGCTGTTAAATATTGGCTGGATGGCCATCTGTGGGGGTGCTTTGAATGCAATTTTCCTGTTTCTTGGCAGGGGGTTGGACTGGATGGCCCATGAGGTCTCTTCCAACTCTAGGATTATCTGATTCTATACCTGGTGTCTTGGATGGGGCTGCATTCAGTAATAAAGGCCAATAGAAAACCAAATGTTTTTTTATTCAAGTTTTGCCATTTAACCAGTAAATATTACCATAGAGTCTCACTTATCCAACATAAACGGGCCAGCAGAAAATTGGCTAAGCGAAAATGTTGGATAAAGAGGGATTAAGGAAAAGTTATGATTTTACCAATTAAGCACCAAAACATGTTTGAAATCCAAAACACCTGGAAGACCAGAGTTGGGAACACACTCATATACTGTTGATTAACCGTCTCTAGAATCCCATATTGAGCATAAAGGAATGGCAGCACTGGAAAACCAAAGTTTGCTCAACTTAATAGTGGTCGACTGTCACCAGAATCTAATCTGGAGCTGGGTGGCTCTCTGTTGGGAGGGCTTGGCTTGTGCCTTCCGGCCTAGCAGAATTAGAGGAGGAGATGACCAGAAGTGCAAGTTAGGCTGTCAGAGGTAAAAGATGGGGGGGGGGGGGGAAGAGAGAGGTCGTGGGGGAGGAAAAGGAAGGGAGGAGAGTGTGTGCGTGTGTGTGGAGGAAGAAAGGGGGATCCTCTGCCCACCAAGGACAAGAGGCTTCTCCCCCTTCTTCCTTCCAGCCATGAGCCCTTCCCCCTCCTCGATCTGGAAATCATGCTGGGTTGGAGATAAGCCTCCAAAGCAGGAGCACGAGGCTCTACGTGCACCAATAACAGAGAGAAGGGGAGAGTCCTCGCGTTTCCTTTTTCCCTCCTCCCTCCCTCCTTTTTCTCTCCCATCCTTCTTTCTCTTTTGATTTATCCCCCTCCCTTTGGAAGTGCGCTTTCCTCCCCCTTCTCCTCTGGCATGGGAAAGAAAGCGGCTCTCATGAGCACACAGCAAAGGGTGTAATTTTCCCAGTCGGCCACATGATGGCGTCGGTTAACACGGAGTGTCGAATGAGCGGATCTCGGATAACGGGAACTCTACTGTATGTAGGCTCTATGTTTATTTAGTGCAGTGTTTCTCAACTTGGGAGTCAGGACCCCTGGAGGGGGGAGGTGTCGTGAGGTGGTGTTAGAGGGGTCGCCAAAGACCATCAGAAAACATAATATTTTCTGGTCATGGGGGTTCTGCGTGGGAAGCTTGGCCAAATTCTATCGTTGGTGGGCCTCACAATGCTCTTTGATTGTAGGTGAACTATAAATCCCAGCCACTACAACTCCCAAATGCCAAGGTCTATTTTCCCCAAACTACACCAGTGTTCATATTTGGACATATTGAGTATCCGTGCCAAGTTTGGTCCAGATCCATTATTGTTTGAGCCCACAGTGCTATCTGGATGTAGGTGAACCACAACTCCAAAACCCAAGGTCAATGCCCACCAAACCCTTCCAGTATTTTCTGTTGGTCATGGGAGTTCTGTGTGCCAAGTTTGGTTCAATTCCATCATTGGTGGAGTTCAGAGTGCTCTTTCATTGTAGGTAAACTATAAATCCCAGCAATTATAACTCCCAAATGACAAAATCACCCCCCCCCCCCCGGCAACCTCACCAGTATTCAAATTTGGGTGTATTGGGTATTTGTGCCAAATTTGGTCCAGTGAATGAAAATACATCCTGCATATCAGATATTTACATTACAATTCATAATAGTAGCAAAATGACAGCTATGAAGTAGCAACAATAAAGGGGGTCACCACAGCATAAGGAACTGTATTAAGGGGTCACGGCATTGGGAAGGTTGAGAACCACTGATTTAGTGGGAACTAACCTGATGGTGGTGTTGAGCTTGGAGCAACAGTGGTTGGAGCCATAGTTGTTGGAGCAGTAGAAGTGGTCGTGTCCACGGGTGGAGGAACTGACAAAATAAAAGGAAAGGTGTAAATGGTGGGGCAGGGGGGATCCTGTAACTATTTTACATAATCATTTATATTCTGGCCTTCTCACCCCGCAGGGGACTCAGGGCAGATCACAATGCACATATACAGGCAAACATTCAGTGCTCTTTGACATACAAACATGTATGACAAGACACTCGGAGGCAATTTAACATTTCAGCTTCTGGCCACCAGGGGGAGCTGTCGCACTCCTTCACTCCTTTTACACACTTCCTGGAGATTTAGGGCCTCGTAAATTAGTTAAATTTAGCCTCCCCTCAATGTGGTACCTAAATTTCCTACTTGACAGATGCAACTGTCTTTCGGGTTGCAAAAGTCGACAAGCTATACAAATGGTCGAGCGCTCACCCTGACCCGGGCAGGCCTTGAACTCATGACCTTCTGGTCAGTAGAGATCTTATGCAGCTGACCCCCAGCCAGCTGCGCCACATTCCCGGTGCTATAAATGAATTAAAGTGATGAGCTTTCTGGTTAAAATGCAACTCAATGAGGAAACAGCAACTTAATGAAAATGAGAGAAGAGAGGAAATGAACAAGAAAAAAAGACCATTATTTCAGAGAAGGAAAGGAGGGATAGTGTCAAGGCAAGAGCTCCTGTCACTGATTAAAGAAGCCTTGTTAGCTCCGCCTTCAAAAGCAAATTAAGCATCAGAGCATGCTCGGAAATATAATTTATTGTCAAGGGATATAATACTGTATTTGCTTTGACTCTTGAACTGGATTTTGTGATGCAGGGAATTAGACATCACCAACTGTGGAAGGAAAGCAACAGATATGCTATGGCCAAGGTTTGGTTTTGTGGGATCCTGGGATATTTAGGGAAGGAGGGATGTTGAGAACTCTCAGCTAGAAAGCTCTATTGCTTCACAATACTACAAACTCCAGAATTCCAAGGATGTTGCCAAGGCAGTCCACGTTCTGTAATATGAAGGGGCTCTTTGTTGTTAGAGACTAAAACTGGCAAGTCGAGGCAGCAAAGAGATCCCTTTTGAAGTAGGTTTCTCATAAATAAAATAAAGGTAAGCTGGGGAATGGTGAGGAGCATTACGCTTAAGTCAGTGGTTCCCACCCTTTTTTTGACCAGGGACCACTTCACCAGGAACTACTTTGACCAGGGACAACTTAACCAGGGACCACTCTTCAACATTCATACCAAAAGGGTTACGAATCAGTTTTTGGTAAACTTTAGCTTCAGTTTGGTTATTTGGGATGCTGATTCAGAAAACTGCATTGACCACATCAGCTCTAGTTTCTGATATAGAACATATGTCATCCAGTAGTCGCCATCTGCTCACCCATAGAAAACCTTATTTAATAATTAGAACAGATGTGGTAATAATAATCTTTTGTGGGTAGTCAACCTCTCTCCTTTCAAAACCATGTGGCTTTGAGGCAACGGTGTAGCAATGGTGAGGCCATGGACCATATTATCATTCTTGCAGACCACTGGTTGTCCACCAACCACAGGTTGGGAACCACTGCTCTAAGTAATGGCCAGGGGGTTCCAGTCCGAGGACTTTCCTTCTGGAGTGAAGGTGGGTATTTTACCTGCACTTTGTCCAGGCATGGAGCTGGGGGGCGCCTTGAGGGGCTTCAAATTCTCAGTGTGGTCCACAAGAAGGCCTATTTAAACTGTTATGTTTATTCATATTATGATCTGATCACCATGCTCAATATATCCCATATGCATGGGGGTATTGGGATAACGATACAAAAGGTTTGCTAGGGTAGACCCTCTCTCACTCAGACTCAGCCCCCCCCCCTCCCGCGGAATCAAAATCCTGGCTTCGGGCCTGACTTTGTCTTTTGCAGTGTGTAGAGTGCACCTTCTTTATTTGATTGCTTATTTATTTTCTGGGGATAATGGGTAATGTATGTCCTGTGGATCCATGTTTTACCAGGAGCCTTTTTGATATGGTATTATAGCATAATTTTGCACAGATAGGCCTCTTCCCCTCACCATAATCATTTTACACTCTCTGAAATGGTTACATTGCTATGTTTTGTGGAGACAAATCTGATATCTCATTTCACACACCCCACCGCTGAAGTTACTTGTCTCTGATCATTATTATCAGATTGGTTTTTCTCAATATTATCAGATTGGTTTTTAAAATCCCATGTCATTCCAAATCATTATCTGACATGAACTGGAGATGGCTCCCTCCCATTTAATACTTGTGCAGAAGAAGTAGTTTCAACTTGCCACTTGGCTGTGTGACAAACTATACCACAAATTCTCTCTTCTATACAAACATTGAAGGTGCATCCAAATTGCTCAAAAATATAGTGCTTGGTGAGATTTACTCCTTCCCACTTTAAACAAAAACTCCTTAAAGCAATTTTCAGCTGAAAACAAAACTAGAAGTAACTTCTTGGTCACCTGAAATGTGCCAAAGTGACTTGCAGAAGTGGTGTGAGGCCAAAAATTGGATTTAACCCAAGCGCAATTGCCCATATATGTTTTACATGTTATCTCCAATGATGTGTACTATGCCTTTACCTGAGGTCCTCAGGATTTCTTAGGTCTCTGAAGAACTAAGCTCTCGAATCATCAAAATGCATAATACTAATAAGTCTTTCAGGGAAGCTTCATATTACAAACTGCAGCACCATGGTTCCACTTTTAATAGCCACTATTCTCTCTTAGAATTTGTAATTTTTGATAGAGTATTATCCTTATTTGGAGGGCTTTTCTAGCACCTCATTAGACTACAAATTGCATTATACTACAAGATACAACTACAACAGTTAAAGTGGAATTATATTACTAAAACTGTGAAAAGTGCTTAGTTAGGACGGGGCCCTTTGTTGTTTTGTATACACCAGAATAGCACAGCAGTTGTGGCAAACTATTAGTTATGTATTATTACTGTATTTCAGTTCCAAGAAGAGGAAGCTGTATAATTGTCTGTCTATGGTTTCAAATATATAATAATAATAAATAATAATAATGCCTGAAAAAGTTACAGAAAATGAACACATCAAACTACTCAGGGACTTCTGGATTCAGACTGACAGAGTTTGAGCACAATACCCCTGACCTCACGATTGTGTTAAAAAACAAAGTATGGATCATCAATGTTGCAATCAGGATTGAAGAGAAACAACTGGAAAAACTGACACGAGATGAGGATTTAAAGATCAAACTGCAAAGACTCTGGCACAAGCCAGTAAAGGTGGTCCCAGTGGTAATCGACACACTGGGTGCAGTGCCTAAAGACCTTGGGTTTTACACAATCAACACTGACAAAATTACCATCTGCTAGCTGCAGAAGGTCACCTTACTGGGATCTCCTTGCATTATTCACCAATACATCATACCAGGGCCGTAGCCAGGATTTTGTTTCGGGGCTGAGTTTGTTTCGGGGCTGAGACTGGGTGGAAGAGGGTCTACCCTAGCAAACCTTTTGTATTGTTATCCCAATAACCCCATTAATGTGGGATATAATGAGCATGGTGATCAGATCATGATATGAATAAACGTAACAGTTTAAATAATGTACCAGTAAGGCCTTTTCGCGGACCACCCTGAGAATTTGGGGGGCTGAAGCCCCTTAGCCCCCCGGCTACATGCCTGCATCATACAGTCTTAGACACTTGGGAAGTGTCCGACGCGTGATCCAATACAACAGACAGCAGAGTGATCTTGTCTGCTGAGGACTCATTTTGTTGTATTTCTATTATTATTATTATTATTATTATTATTATTATTATTATTATTGGAGCACAGTTCAGGGAGATTGATTTGCTGAACTGTTGGTTGGACTTTCTAAAAGCAAAGTTGTACCATTAATTCCTGAATATGACTTAAAAATAATTGCGCATTTTGTTTTACTCTTTTTGTGCAATGGGTTTAAACTAAGTAGGAGAACCACCAGAAGAAGTTGTGTTCTCTTCTCATACAATCTCAGCTCCATTTAACCACAAAAGAGCTGCCTTCATGGAGTTCTGAACTGGAAATTCCTTTTCTCTTTGATCACTGAATGGTTGCCAATTCAGGGCTGTCTTGGGCAGGCAGGGTCAGCATTAATTTCTGTTCTATCAAAAACCATATTTCACAAGAGAGGTAAAAAGGAATATGATAAAAGAGAAGCCAAGTGACAACGGAGGGCTTTACCTGTAGAGGATTGTGTTGGAACTGTCACAGTCGTTTTCGTAATTTCTGTTCCACAAGAGCAGAGAAAAAGAATATTGGTACTTAAGAAAGCATCCATCCACACTAAAACTGAATCCTATTTTGAGAAAAGTATAAATTGGGCAAATATGCAGAAGTTCCCAGGATTATTCCATGTACAGAGATTTATCTTCTGTAAGCATTGTAATGTATAGGTAAGACAGCTAGGAATCCAGAAGACCATTTGGAGTCAGTTTGAAGTGTGAGAGAGAGCCAACTTGGCATAGTCATTTGAGCATTGGATTATGATTCTGATAATTCTGAACTCAGCTGCAATTGTGGAACACTAAAAGTGTGGTGAAAACTCCTTCCTTTGTGGCTTTTAAACAAAGGCTAGGTACTTTGAATGTTCTTTTCTTGCATTGTTGGGGGTTCGACTAGATGACCCATGTGGTCTCTTCCAACTATGATTCTAACTGGTCTATATTGCCCAATGCTTCACACTGCTTCCTCTCAATAGTTTTAAACTCCATGGGAGGTTATTAATTAATAAACATTTCTAACATTAAGGTGCAATGAGTCAAGAGGGATGATTATTTCACTCCTTGAAACAAATATTTTTAATAGGCATAAAGAGCTAGAATGGAGGCAAAAAGTTTGTTCTCTTCTTATTTGTACTCTCTCTTTTTTCGCAGAAAAAACGAAAAAGAAAAACATGTAACAAAAATTATTCACTTTGATGCCCCTTTTCTCAAAATAATTCACTAATGCAATGGTTCTCAACATTTGGCCCATCAGTTATAGCAAAATCAAATATAATTAAGCAAAATTGTTCACTTTAATATATTTTTATTAGAAAAATATCACTAGTGCAATGGTTTTCATCCTTTGTACATCTAGTCATTTTGGACTTGAGCTCCCAGGACCTTTTAAACTTAATTGTTATGGCAGAGGAATTTGGAAGCTGAAGTCCAAAAATTCTAGCAAAGCAAAGATCGAAAACCGCTACAACTAATGTCATGGTTGCATAGTGGTTTCAGCATTGGACTTTGACTCCATAAACCAGAATTAAAATGTTTGCTCAGCCAGAAAAATCTGCTGGGTCACCTGGGATAATTCAAACAAACTCAGGCCCACAAAAACCTGTGATAGCATTATGGCCATCAAAAGTCACAAAATATATCCCCGCAAAAAAGGTGGAAGCCTTACCACTAGTACTTTGGATGATTGCAGTAGTCATAGTAGTAGAAGATGGAGTGGAGGTAGTAGGAGCAGTAGATGCAGTACTTATGGAGGTGAGTGTACTTAATGGAGAGCTGGTGGATGTAGAGGTGGCAGTTATAGGCACTGAAAATGTAGTGACATTCATTAAAGTTGTCTTAAGGGTGCTGAAACTAGTAGGCAAACTTGAAGTACTGGGACCGCTAGTGGTGGTTGCAGTGCGAGTCCCGACTGAAGTGGATTCAACAGAGGTAGATACAGGTGTAGTTGTAGGAAGAGGTTCTCCATTTGGGAGGAGCAGTGCACACAAAACTCTCAGGTTTTAGAGGGGGTCCAACCAGTATGGAAAATATGAGTGATGCAGGATTATGTTTTCCTTCTTGCAGTTTTGAGTCGGTGGGCATACTTACCTGTCTTGGTGACGGGGTGAGTAGTAGTCGAAGCGGTGATTGTAGACGGAGGCGAGCTCGTTTCCGTGGTGGTGGGAGTTGTGGTGGTGGGAGTGGTGGTGCTTAGTGGAGTGGTAAAGGTGACTGTCGGCGTAGGGGGGACGGGTGTGGGTGTCGTGAATGGCAACGGAGTGATGGGTGGAATGTGGGTGATGGGTGATGTTGTGGTGGTTGGGGTGTGCGTGCTTGTTGGAGTAGATTTGGTGGAGGTCGTGGTGGGGGTGGTTGGAGTGGTAGGGTGAGAGGTAGATGTGGTGGACGGTGAAGTGGTCCTGGTGGTGGGTTTGGGTGTTGGGGTAGGTGTGGTCTTTGGCGTGCTGGCCGTGGAAGACTCTGTGGACACAGTGGTCCTGGTGGTCGTGGAGGGTGATGTGGTTTGTGTTGTTCTGGGTGTGGTGCTGGGAGGAGCCTTTGTTCTGGGTGTGGGGGCTGGAAAGGAAAAGAATGGGGTAAGAGAGGTGAAGGCCTTGTGATAAGAAGGCAGAGGGAAAGGAAAAAATACTAGGAGTATTTATTTATTTATTTAAAACATTTATATTCCGCCCTTCTCACCCCATAGGGGACACAGAGCGGAGCACAGCATTGAATACGGCAAACATTCAATGCAGGGACAAGAATTCAAATACGCATGCATAAACATTAAAAACATTAATCTCAATTATTGAAATACACCATTTAATAGTGTCTCGGTCACCATAATAATAATAATAATAATTATTATTATTATAAAATTGTATTTATATACTATCCTATGTACTAAAAGCAACTCAGAGAGGTGAATACAAAGCTAGCACACATTAAAAGTCAGCAAACGTTCAAAACGGAGGGAACTGAGGCCAAACAGACTTCTCTTATGACAGAGGTCCTTACCTGGTGGGGTGTGTGTGGTGACGGTACCGGGGGTTGTTTCTATAAAGAAAGGGGGCAGAGGAAAGCAACATTAGATAAATGTAGGGTTGCAAATTAAGAAAAGCCAAGTGTGAGCCCACTGCCTTCCTCCTATGTGGGTGTCTCAGGGCAGTTAGATGAAGGCTGAGGTCCTGTCCGGGTTCTCCATTTGGGAGGAGCAGTGCACACGGCTCTCCAGGTTTTAGAGGGGGGTCCAAGCAGTATAGAAAATATTATGAGTGATGCAGGATTATGTTTTCCTTCTTGCAGTTTTGAGTCGGTGGGCATACTTACCTGTCTTGGTGACGGGGTGAGTAGTAGTCGAAGCGGTGATTGTAGACGGAGGCGTGCTCGTTTCCGTGGTGGTGGGTGTTGTGGTGGTGGGAGTGGTGGTGCTTAGTGGAGTGGTAAAGGTGACTGTCGGCGTAGGGGGGACGGGTGTGGGTGTCGTGAATGGCAACGGAGTGATGGGTGGAATGTGGGTGATGGGTGATGTTGTGGTGGTTGGGGTGTGCGTGCTTGTTGGAGTAGATTTGGTGGAGGTCGTGGTGGGGGTGGTTGGAGTGGTAGGGTGAGAGGTAGATGTGGTGGACGGTGAAGTGGTCCTGGTGGTGGGTTTGGGTGTTGGGGTAGGTGTGGTCTTTGGCGTGCTGGCCGTGGAAGACTCTGTGGACACAGTGGTCCTGGTGGTCGTGGAGGGTGATGTGGTTTGTGTTGTTCTGGGTGTGGTGCTGGGAGGAGCCTTTGTTCTGGGTGTGGGGGCTGGAAAGGAAAAGAATGGGGTAAGAGAGGTGAAGGCCTCGTGATAAGAAGGCAGAGGGAAAGGAAAAAATACTAGGAGTATTTATTTATTTATTTAAAACATTTATATTCCGCCCTTCTCACCCCATAGGGGACACAGAGCGGAGCACAGCATTGAATACGGCAAACATTCAATGCAGGGACAAGAATTCAAATACGCATGCATAAACATTAAAAACATTAATCTCAATTATTGAAATACACCATTTAATAGTGTCTCGGTCACCATAATAATAATAATAATTATTATTATTATAAAATTGTATTTATATACTATCCTATGTACTAAAAGCAACTCAGAGAGGTGAACAACAAAGCTAGCACACATTAAAAGTCAGCAAACATTCAAAACGGAGGGAACTGAGGCCAAACAGACTTCTCTTATGACAGAGGTCCTTACCTGGTGGGGTGTGTGTGGTGACGGTACCGGGGGTTGTTTCTATAAAGAAAGGGGGCAGAGGAAAGCAACATTAGATAAATGTAGGGTTGCAAATTAAGAAAAGCCAAGTGTGAGCCCACTGCCTTCCTCCTATGTGGGTGTCTCAGGGCAGTTAGATGAAGGCTGAGGTCCTGTCCGGGTTCTCCATTTGGGAGGAGCAGTGCACACGGCTCTCCAGGTTTTAGAGGGGGTCCAAGCAGTATAGAAAATATTATGAGTGATGCAGGATTATGTTTTCCTTCTTGCAGTTTTAAGTCAGTGGGCATACTTACCTGTCTTGGTGACGGGGTGAGTAGTAGTCGAAGCGGTGATTGTAGACGGAGGCGTGCTCGTTTCCGTGGTGGTGGGAGTTGTGGTGGTGGGAGTGGTGGTGCTTAGTGGAGTGGTAAAGGTGACTGTCGGCGTAGGGGGGACGGGTGTGGGTGTCGTGAATGGCAACGGAGTGATGGGTGGAATGTGGGTGATGGGTGATGTTGTGGTGGTTGGGGTGTGCGTGCTTGTTGGAGTAGATTTGGTGGAGGTCGTGGTGGGGGTGGTTGGAGTGGTAGGGTGAGAGGTAGATGTGGTGGACGGTGAAGTGGTCCTGGTGGTGGGTTTGGGTGTTGGGGTAGGTGTGGTCTTTGGCGTGCTGGCCGTGGAAGACTCTGTGGACACAGTGGTCCTGGTGGTCGTGGAGGGTGATGTGGTTTGTGTTGTTCTGGGTGTGGTGCTGGGAGGAGCCTTTGTTCTGGGTGTGGGGGCTGGAAAGGAAAAGAATGGGGTAAGAGAGGTGAAGGCCTTGTGATAAGAAGGCAGAGGGAAAGGAAAAAATACTAGGAGTATTTATTTATTTATTTAAAACATTTATATTCCGCCCTTCTCACCCCAAAGGGGACACAGAGCGGAGCACAGCATATATACGGCAAACATTCAATGCAGGGACAAGAATTCAAATACGCATGCATAAACATTAAAAACATTAATCTCAATTATTGAAATACACCATTTAATAGTGTCTCGGTCACCATAATAATAATAATAATTATTATTATTATAAAATTGTATTTATATACTATCCTATGTACTAAAAGCAACTCAGAGAGGTGAATACAAAGCTAGCACACATTAAAAGTCAGCAAACGTTCAAAACGGAGGGAACTGAGGCCAAACAGACTTCTCTTATGACAGAGGTCCTTACCTGGTGGGGTGTGTGTGGTGACGGTACCGGGGGTTGTTTCTATAAAGAAAGGGGGCAGAGGAAAGCAACATTAGATAAATGTAGGGTTGCAAATTAAGAAAAGCCAAGTGTGAGCCCACTGCCTTCCTCCTATGTGGGTGTCTCAGGGCAGTTAGATGAAGGCTGAGGTCCTGTCCGGGTTCTCCATTTGGGAGGAGCAGTGCACACGGCCCTCAAGGTTTTAGAGGGGGTCCAAGCAGTATAGAAAATATTATGAGTGATGCAGGATTATGTTTTCCTTCTTGCAGTTTTGAGTTGGTGGGCATACTTACCTGTCTTGGTGACGGGGTGAGTAGTAGTCGAAGCGGTGATTGTAGACGGAGGCGTGCTCGTTTCCGTGGTGGTGGGAGTTGTGGTGGTGGGAGTGGTGGTGCTTAGTGGAGTGGTAAAGGTGACTGTCGGCGTAGGGGGACGGGTGTGGGTGTCGTGAATGGCAACGGGTGATGGGTGGAATGTGGGTGATGGGTGATGTTGTGGTGGTTGGGGTGTGCGTGCTTGTTGGAGTAGATTTGGTGGAGGTCGTGGTGGGGTGGTTGGAGTGGTAGGGTGAGAGGTAGATGTGGTGGACGGTGAAGTGGTCCTGGTGGTGGGTTTGGGTGTTGGGGTAGGTGTGGTATTTGGCGTGCTGGCTGTGGAAGACTCTGTGGACACAGTGGTCCTGGTGGTCGTGGAGGGTGATGTGGTTTGTGTTGTTCTGGGTGTGGTGCTGGGAGGAGCCTTTGTTCTGGGTGTGGGGGCTGGAAAGGAAAAGAATGGGGTAAGAGAGGTGAAGGCCTCGTGATAAGAAGGCAGAGGGAAAGGAAAAAAATACTAGGAGTATTTATTTATTTATTTAAAACATTTATATTCCGCCCTTCTCACCCCAAAGGGGACACAGAGCGGAGCACAGCATTGAATACGGCAAACATTCAATGCAGGGACAAGAATTCAAATACGCATGCATAAACATTAAAAACATTAATCTCAATTATTGAAATACACCATTTAATAGTGTCTCGGTCACCATAATAATAATAATAATTATTATTATTATTATAAAATTGTATTTATATACTATCCTATGTACTAAAAGCAACTCAGAGAGGTGAATACAAAGCTAGCACACATTAAAAGTCAGCAAACGTTCAAAACGGAGGGAACTGAGGCCAAACAGACTTCTCTTATGACAGAGGTCCTTACCTGGTGGGGTGTGTGTGGTGACGGTACCGGGGGGGTGTTTCTATAAAGAAAGGGGGCAGAGGAAAGCAACATTAGATAAATGTAGGGTTGCAAATTAAGAAAAGCCAAGTGTGAGCCCACTGCCTTCCTCCTATGTGGGTGTCTCAGGGCAGTTAGATGAAGGCTGAGGTCCTGTCCGGGTTCTCCATTTGGGAGGAGCAGTGCACACGGCTCTCCATGTTTTATAGGGGGTCCAACCAGTATGGAAAATATGAGTGATGCAGGATTATGTTTTCCTTCTTGCAGTTTTGAGTTGGTGGGCATACTTACCTGTCTTGGTGACGGGGTGAGTAGTAGTCGAAGCAGTGATTGTAGACGGAGGCGTGCTCGTTTCCGTGGTGGTGGGAGTTGTGGTGGTGGGAGTGGTGGTGCTTAGTGGAGTGGTAAAGGTGACTGTCGGCGTAGGGGGGACGGGTGTGGGTGTCGTGAATGGCAACGGAGTGATGGGTGGAATGTGGGTGATGGGTGATGTTGTGGTGGTTGGGGTGTGCGTGCTTGTTGGAGTAGATTTGGTGGAGGTCGTGGTGGGGGTGGTTGGAGTGGTAGGGTGAGAGGTAGATGTGGTGGACGGTGAAGTGGTCCTGGTGGTGGGTTTGGGTGTTGGGGTAGGTGTGGTCTTTGGCGTGCTGGCCGTGGAAGACTCTGTGGACACAGTGGTCCTGGTGGTCGTGGAGGGTGATGTGGTTTGTGTTGTTCTGGGTGTGGTGCTGGGAGGAGCCTTTGTTCTGGGTGTGGGGGCTGGAAAGGAAAGAATCATTTAGGAAAGTGCAACATTTTATTATGATAATCATTCAAGTGAAATTATTTACCAGAAGTGGGCACAATGGGTTTTATCTCAGGAGATGTAGTGGATGGACCTGTAGTAGTCTCTCTAATGCTGTGGGTAGAAGTCATTGGACCTGTGCTTGTAAGAGTGTTTGGAGTTGTTTCTTTAGTTGGTATAATACTGGAGGGAGTGATTTTCGATGTGCTTGAAGTAGCTGATTCTGTTGATACCGTAATTCTTGAAGTTGTGGATAGTGAACTGGTTGCTGTTGTTTTTGGTGTACTCGTGGAATGCTGTGTTGCTGGAGCAGTTCTGGCTGGAAAAAAAGTAGCCCAGTGGGTATCTGGACAGAAGTTTGAGAAGCAGAAAGCCAAGAGAAGGTCGGCCAATTGAACCATTTTGTTCATGTTTCATGATTCAAGTACTTACGCTGAGATGTTGAAGTTGAGATTGCAGTGGTAGTTTGTGTTACTGGAATGGAAAATTGTAGAATTAAAAATGTTCCCCACGAGAAAGTAAAAAGCTAGTCAAAACTAGGTTCATCATATATCATTTGAGCAACTGAGTAGAACTGGCAATTTTATTTAACAGAACAATGTTCAGCGTTTTTTCAATAGTTTCTAGTTAGAGATTTCAAAGTGGCACTAGAGTTGTTCTTTGGTGCCTGTGTAGCATGTAAACATTTCTCAAAAGATGATTAAGCTATCCGATGCCTTATCTACACTGCCATATAATCAAGTTTCTGATTCCAGATTATTTGCTTTTAATTGGATTATATGATATTGTAGATTCATATAATCCAGTTCTCATCAGATAATCTGGAATCAGATCCTCAATTATATGGCAATGTAGATCTAGCATGAGATGCAAAGCACTGAGTGGAAAGAGCAAAACATACCACTCATTATTTTGATGGCTATAGTCACAGATATTGGTAGTGAATATATTAATTATTTCTGTGTTACTAGGGATAGTAAGTAGATAATTGTGCTAGGAATTGAGATACTGTGGGTGTGGTGTTACATTTGACATAGTGAGAAGAGTTGTCATTATTTTGAAAGGAACCAGTAGGTGTCATGATGCTTAATATTACAAACACCCTCCACTCCCTGACTGGAGAATGTATCCCTAAAATGAGTGCAGTCTAGGAATTAAATATTTAAGCCTTCTGTTCTGGTGGTTTATACATTCCATTGTAAACTGTTGTCTACTTAGGAAAGAATCTACTTTTCTTTTCAGTTCGATTGGTGAACTATTGGCCCAAACAACATTTTTACCAAAATAGCAACATCCTATCGAATCCTGGTTTGGTTTTTTTTTTGGCATGACACTTGACCTTTCTGGTTGAGAATGTTAAGAACCGCTCTGCACTGCAAATCACAACACTCTATATCAGTGTTTCCCAACCTTTTTTGAGCCGCGGCACACTTTTAACGTTAAAAAAATCCGGGGGCACACCACCAACCAAAATGACACAAAATGACACTCTAACACAGTAAAGAACGGCTGGGGGTTGGTGGCCTGCTGGGAGCAGCTGCTGGGAGTGCCGATGCTGGGGAGGGGGCAGAGCCAGGCTGTGCCATGCCCCGCCCCTACCCCGGCTTTCCTTCTCCCAGCAGGTGCTCCAGCCTTGAGGGGGCAGTGCCAAGCCAGCGGTGCCAGAGCCAGCACAATGCTGGCTTTGCACTGTCCCTCAAGTCTGGAGCAGCTGCTGGGAGTGCCGAAGCCGGAGGAGGGGGCAGAGCCAGGCCGCGCCGTGCCCCACCCCCTCCCCCCGGCTTCAGCTCTCCTACAGGCCGCGCCATGCCCCACCCCTCCCCCCAGCTTCAGCTCTCCTACAGAGGAGGAGCATGAGCGGTGGACGGGCTTTAGTGGGCGGGGCTCCTCCTCCACGCGGCTTCAGCGAGCGAGGGGCGAGAGTCATGGTGGGAGTCAAGGTGGATTGGAGGCTGGCTGGAGAAACGGCCGAAGGAGGCGGTGCCCCGGTCCCTTCTTTTTCTTCGCCACTGCCTGGCCCTTCCTCCTCCCCCAAGCAGCAGGAGTTCAGCAGGAGAGGGGGAGGAAGGGGGGCAGAGAGCTTTTCTCGCGGCACAGCAGGAGGTCTGTCATGGCACACTAGTGTGCCACGGCACACTGGTTGAGAAAGACTGCTCTATATAATGTAGCTAATATGGCAGCTAAAGTCAAACTCTAGCACTATACTTATGTAGTGTGAAAAGCGCCATGGTATTGAGAAGTTGAGGAAGGAAGTAAACCAAGGTGAGAGAACATGCTCCCCCATTCTTCCCAAAAGAGGGTGAAACTTTCAACTCTCTTTTGAGCTAAAGGCTGCCATTTTATATTTCCCTTGAATCTTAAGGGGGCACTACTAATGATCTCTTTATTCAAGAAGGAGAATAAAGGTTATCAAATGAATTTATTTATTTATTTACAGTATTTATATACTGCCTTTCTCACCCCTGGGGGGACTCAAAGATTTCATATCAGTTATGATATGTGCAGGGAAGATAGTAATTTTCAAAATCTGGGAAAAATATATAATTTATCAGTAAAGAATTGTTTATACAAAATATGGGCTATAGCCCTATCAGAAAAATTAGCAAACAAAATAAGAGTAACAAGTAATGAAATTAAAAATACTTATTTTACATTACATGGAAACAATTTCTTAGTTATTTGTGTCTAAACAATGACAAATCAAACCATCATACGATCAAGTGACATTTTGGATCAATAACTAGATAAAGCACCATTATTATGATAAGTAATGGAAGATAATGAAAAATGCAGGTATAAAAAATTTGACAGAACGATATTTTAAAATGTATTATGTACTGGGGGAGGGATGGGAATGGGTGGATTTGTTTGGAATGAAAAGGGTAACTTGTTGCATTACAGAGTAATTTTGACAGTCAATAAATTTAATCATTTTTTTAAAAAATGTTTGACAGCACTGCTGAGTTCTCACTTTGGCTATTCCACACAAAGCATTAGTTGGCTCATTCATGTTTACGTGCAAAGCAGAAACAGATGCACATAACAAGGTGTGGGCACACCCTGAATTATGTTTAACTAGTAACATATCTGTATGACCCATTCATTATTATTGGGCAATATTGGCAAATTGACACTTTCCTTCACTGTATAGATTGTGGATTTGGATCTTTATTTTTGCTTCCATCAGCAGGACCATCCCCTACTTTGAGAGCAAAGCATAGAACAAAATAGAGTTCTACTCAGAGGATACTTCTGCCTGTGGGATAGAGGGAGATATCATTGATATAATTCCCAATTTCCCATGCAGATCGTTGTGTCTTCTGCTATCCTCTGAAGATTTGCAGATCTTCTATAATATTATAAAAGAAGGTGTGTAATGAGGAGGGAAGAATCAAAGAAAAATATCTTCATTGGGTTTTTTTTACTATATCATAAACCTTCTATGAACAGATGTATCCATCACATTCATGTAAGATTAAATTGACACTAGTAAGCTAAAAGGTATCATGCAATTATAGCGTGCATTTGAAAAAATTGTACTCACCTGTTGGTGTCGGTGTCAGTGTTGGTGTGGGTGTTGGTGGCGGAATACCTGAAAAGATAAATATGTGAGAATAATGTGGAATACACACTGTTTTATAATATTAAAATGGTTCAGGGTTTAGAAGACAAAAGTATCCACCATTTTATTTTCTTTATGTGTGTGACTTAATGGCAGGAGATGATTGGAAAATATCATATGCTGTGAATTGCAAAAGTACAACAAATTGTGGTTAGCCATATTTTATTTATTTATTTATAAATAAAGGTTTGTGGTTATATGGTTTCCCTATGCAGAAGAAGAAGAGAAGTCATCAGTGGTGCCCCACTAATTTGTTAGCAGTATTGAACAGTGCTTACATAATTTATAACAATACCAGTTTTTCCTTAATGTGAATTTCTTGGTATTAACAAATCATATCCTTCGTTGTTTGTGATTCTGTGATTTTGGTTTCTTGTGATTTTGTGATGTGATTGAGATCTATCTATCTATCTATCTATCTATCTATCTATCTATCTATATCTTGGCTTTTCTTCACGATGAAGATTCAGGAGGGACTCATCCCACGCTTTCTACAAGCGCGTTGATGACTAAAAAGGCCAATCCGAGATAGGCAAGTCCGGTTGCAGAAAGCACAGCAGAAAGTCTCCTTGGGTGATGTTGTTTCCAAGTTGTGGTTCTTTGTGCATTGTCATTTTTCTTTGAGACTCGTTCGCCGTAACTTCTCGAAAGAGGCCGCAGCATTGTGGATAGTGCGTCTCCATGCCTCCCGAAGTGAGGCCAGGGTGGACCATTGTTAGTGATCAATCTGGCCGAGGCCTGATATGTTGTTTCAGGGAGTCCTTTTATATCTTTTTGGGGTGCCTCTCTTGCACTGACCCATGGTGAATTCACCATAGAGTAGTATCTTTGGGAGGCGGTGGTCCTCCATCCTAGAAACGTGCCCTGCCCAGCACAGCTGTGTTCTCAATAGCATGGCCTCAATACTGATGATCACTGCTTGCTCAAGGACAGCAACATTAGTCACATAGTCAGTCTAGTACAGTGTTTCCCAACCAGTGTGCCGCAGCACACTAGTGTGCCGTGAGTGATCATCAGGTGTGCCGTGGGAAATTGGAACCTCCAATACCCTTTCTTCCCCCTCCTGCCAAACACTTTTTCTTCTTCACTTGGGCTCCCTTCTTCCTAGCCTCACTCTGCTCGCTTTGCCTCGCTTTGCTTACGCTGCCACTTCTGCCGCCATTTTGATCCAAGGGGGCAGCGTGAGCATGTTCAGAAGGGGAGGGGGAGGGAGGAAGACGTGGGGCGAGTCTGCGCAGTAGCGCCCACACGGGTCACATCAAAGCGAGGCAAAGCGAGCAGAGCGAGGTTGGGAAGAAGGGAACCCGAGTGTAGAAGAAAAAGTGTTCGGCAGGAGGGGGAAGAAAGGGCGCGAAGGGGAAGGGTGAAGAAGAGGTCTCTGTCGAAAGCTGGCCTGGGCAACCTTGGACCTTCCAGGTGTTTTGGACTCCAGCTCCCACCATTCCTAGCAGCCTCGGGCCCTTTTCCTCCCCCCCCCCCTCAGCCAATTAAGCAGGAAAGGGCCTCAGGCTGTTAGGAATGGTGGGAGTTGAAGTCCAAAGCACCCAGAGGGCCGAAGTTTTCCCATGCCTGTTTTAGGGACCTTAAAGTGGGGAGCCTCCTTCCAACATTGTGATACTGGATGGAAAACAAACAACAACATAACATAACATTGTTTGAGTCCACAGTGCTCTCTGGGTGTAGGTAAACTACAAATATGACCAAACTCAAGGTTGATTCCCAAGCAAACCCTTTCAGTACTTTCTGTTGGTATTGAGAGTTCAATATGCCAAGTTTGGTTCAATGCCATTGTTGCAAGAGTTCAGGATGCTATTTGATTGTGTGTTAACTATAAATCCCAGAAACTGTAACTCCCAAATGTCAAGGTCTATTTTCCCCAAACTCCATCTGTGTTCACATTTGGGCATATTGAGTATTCATGCCAAGTTTGGTCCTGATCCAACATTGTTTGAATCCACAGTGCTCCCTGGATATAGGTGAACTACAACTCCAAAACTCAAGGTCAACTATATGTATTACTGTGTTAGAGTGTCATTTTGTGTCATTATGGTTGGTGGTGTGCCCCAGGATTTTGCAAATGTAAAAAATGTGCCGCAGCTCAAAAAAGGTTGAAAAACACTGGTCTAGTATATATTTAGGATTGTGCGAAGACAGCGCTGAGGAATGCGTTGGTGACAGGCATGTAGCCGGGGCTAAGGGGCTTCAACCCCCCGAAATTCTCAGGGTGGTCCGCGAGAAGGCCTTACTGGTACATTATTTAAACTGTTATGTTTATTCATATCATGATCTGATCACCATGCTCATTATATCCCACCTTCATCGGGTTATTGGGATAACAATACAAAAGATTTCCTAGGGTAAACCCTCTTCCACCCAGTCTCAGCCCCCCGAACCAAACTCAGCCCCCCGAACCAAAATCCTGGCTACGGCCCTGGTTGGTGAGGTCAACAAATGTTACATAGAGTCCTTTGTTCTGCTCTCTACATTTCTCTTGCCCTGTTAGCTCTGAAGCCTCATTGGCTTTCAGGGAGAAGTTCTTCTGCATTAACTAATCTGTTCAGGAGTATCCTTTCAAGGATTTTTCCAGCAATGGAGAACAGAGTTATACCTCAATAGTTTGAGCAATCGGATTTTGTTCCTTTTCTTATACAGGTGCTCTATCTATCTATCTATCTCGTCAGGAGTGACTTGAGAAACTGCAAGTCACTTCTGGTTTGAGAGAATTGGCCGTCTGCAAGAATATTGCCTAGGGGACGCCCGGATGTTTGATGTTTTACCAACCTTGTAGGAGGCTTCTCTCATGTCCCCGCATGTATTGAAAGCAGATGTTTGCTTACCAAAACGTAAGCAAGAATTCTAAGTTCTATACAAATGCAGAAGTGTCTGGCTACTGGAAAATGTTTTTCATAAGCATCAGGATACATTTTCAATGACTGTGATTGCTTTTTATTACTGTAAAGTATTCAGCAGTGTCTTAAAATGTGAGTTTGCAAGATCTGAGAAATGCTGTAGATAAATGGGTAATTTGGAAGTCTCTCATTCATGGGATCCCCGCAAGTTGATGTCAACTTGATGATAAATGACAACAATGTCGTAAACCACTATAATGGAGACTACACTTCTTATAGTGAAGCAAATTATATTGCTTGCTTGCTTGATTTGATTTCCCAAGCTTTTCACAACATGGGATCTAAAGTACATTACAATATAAAATAAAAATAATAGCAAAAACAAAACATAATAGATAAAAAATAAATATCCAATTAAATTAAAACATCAATTTAAACACTAGATGGATGTCAATATGACTCTTCAGTGCCTAAAACATTAGGATCAAAATCCATTTTCTGTTTAAAATAAACTTGATTGCAAAAGAAGACTGCAATCATATGCATTTTAGGCATAGTAAGGAAAAAGTCCCAGTAGAATCAGTGAACATATAATTGACTTGGAAATGCATTTTCTTAGTTCTAGAATTATTCCAAGCAAGGTATTTGAAAGTGAATATCTTTCCTTACCACAGGGCACGCAGGCTTTTGTCTTAGGATCATAGTATTCATCCCCTGAGCAGTTGTAACATCCTGTGAGTAAGGAAATAGTACATTTATTGTCCAGGAGGCATGCAGCAAATATTTTAGATAGATTTAAGGATCAGAAAAAGATTAAATAAAGGCCACTTTCACTTTCTAAAGACATACTGAAGATCTAATTAAAGATGCCTGCTTTCAAGCTGGAGAATTTAGTCCCATTTTTTCTATGAAACATGTAAAAGTTTAAAAACATCCTGTCCACTTTCACCCAGATTCTTAGTCATATTTAGATGGTACAGGTTAAATAGTATACAAACCCCATATCGGTAGGACATATGTATCTGGATATTGCATGCATATGTGGAACTGTAGATAATAGTGAATGCTATTATTTTCAATAGGGCAAATGGCAGATGTGTTGAGAAGAGGGTGTAACTTGAATTGAAAGTCCTAAGTGAATAATTAAAACCACATACATTGGTGCATAAATATAGGGGTCATTCAGTATTTTTAAAAAACTTACTGTAATTTTATTTAATTATTTTGTTTGTGAATTACTAATTATTTAATTATTTTGTTTGTGAATTTCAGATCATAGTCTCATGCTCTGTTTGAAAGTAGCCGTTACATCAGGAAAAAACAACAGCAGGTTTCTGGTTCATAACAAGAGATGTGGGAGGAAATTGGACTAAATGATTTGTTTTCAACAAAACAGCCTGAAGAGAATTCATTCACTCTGAGGCTTCTCACAGTCAGCACAAGAAAGACATAATGGTTATTTTTAAAATTGAGATTTTTGCAATTTGTGCAAAAAACATAGTGGGCCAGGCTACATAATATATTACATCAAAACAAAACAAAACAAAACAAAAACAGAACAGAAATACTTAAGAGAAGAATTGTTAGACAATTTTGAACTGATATTAAGTTGACCAATGTCACCCCCATTGAGCGCACCCAGACTAACTTTTTTAGGTGGATTCTGGGGGTGAATAATCGCACTCCCGCAGCGGCAGTCAGGTCCGAGTTAGGCAGACACCAAATCTCAGGCTTAGCAAAAATTAGAGCCATTAACTACTGGTGCAAGGTAAACAATCTAGAAGACGCGAGACTGCCCAAGTTGTGCCTGATGGAGCAATTCAGAGTGCCGTCTCAGAAAACATGGGGGGGGGGGGGGCTCCATAATGACATATCTCATCCTACAGGGGCTCCAGGTGGATCCGTCGAACATCAGAGTGACTTCAATGATGAACCAGGTGAAGCAGAGAGTACTCGATGTATGTGCCCAAGATGACCTAGCCCATTTGGCTAGGGTCAAATCCATGCACTGGTTAGCCCAACAACCCAACCACTTTGTTACTGCCCCGTATCTGGCTCGCCCGCTCCTACCTCACCTTAGGATTGCCCTAACTAGAGCTAGGTTCGAGCAATTCGAGTCTATGGTGAGGGCCGGCAGATATGCTGCCACACCCTATAGGGACAGAGTCTGTGTTTGCGGCCTACCAGAAGTCGAGGATCTAGTCCACATTTTGTTGATCTGTCCCATATATGCAGAGGAGAGGGAGAAATACCTTAGCCATTTACTATCCAAAAGGACATTCTGGCCCCCTACCTTTAAAATTAACTTCCTCCTCTCGGACTCAAACCTTCAAATGGTGCATAAGGTAGCTGCTTACCTATTTAGAGCATATAAAAAGAGACAGCGGTACATGGAGTCTATTGGAGTCAACTGTGCGGGGGATGAGTTCCAGTAGGCGGCATGGAACAGCCCGCGGTACAGCGGTAATAAGCGTCACATCAACTGATCACCGGGCTTCTTAAGTATCCTATGCTAATAGTTCCTATGTGTTGACGCAAGACAATTGCAATAAGTTTCGTTTTTAACGTGTTACATTGTTTGCCTTGTACATTAGGTACTGATTTTATCCTTATCTTGTATACTGCTGTTGGAGCTTTTATTTGAAATGACCTGACGGTTACTCAATAAACGTGACTGACTGTTTGACAGCAGGCAAAATTATATTTGAAAGACTTCCATACACAATTCTTTGTGGCTGCTTAAACAATTGGCTAATCCAAGTTTGTATTTTTAAAAATAAAGAATGTTACCTTCAATATTGACACCGACTGATGTTGACATGTTTAGACATTTACAAGGCCGATAATGCCAGGTGCAATTTAACTCATTAACATAGTAATAATAGGTGCCAACCATGCCACTCTTCTTATGGGAGTTGAAGTAGTCACAATAAACAGCTAAGATAGAGGAGAATGTGATTGTTACTATGGATATTACATTCATCAAAAACAACCAAACTAAAACAAAAACACAAAAAAGAAAGTGTGTTGTTGAAACATCTTCGTTCTTCATCATCAGACGCATTGGCAAGGGTTAATGAGAAAGAGATCAGCAACATTTGGAGTCGAAGAAAATCATGCTCCTTGTCCTTAACAGAAGACAAGTTACTTGTGGTCTAATTGTTCATCACTACAATCTTTTCATCAGAGAGCTCTAATAAGCTTTTGAGACATACAACAGATCTTTAGGACATAATTTCAAAATATTGCTCTAAAGACATACTAATTCTTTCTCTTTTAGTTTCTGTAACAAGCAAACTTAAAAGTGTGATCTAGTTCTGCATATTATGATATAAACATATAAAGCTTCTACTATAGCTTTAAAGTGATAATAAGAAACTTACGACAGAAGTCAGGGGTTCTCCAATCAATGCATACACCAGCTTCTAAGCAAGCTTTTGCATATACTGCAATAGCATCGCACATGCATTCACAGTCTCCTCCAGTGTCACATCCACATGAATCACGGACACAAGCTTCATAATACGGCATCCGGTATACCTAGAGCAGGGATAGAAGCAATAAACTGGAAATTATGTGTAAGCAAATACTTATTTTTAAACACAATAT
Organism: Anolis apletophallus; assembly: GCA_030556195.1. Classification (NCBI taxonomy): domain Eukaryota; kingdom Metazoa; phylum Chordata; class Lepidosauria; order Squamata; family Anolidae; genus Anolis; species Anolis apletophallus. The sequence continues at coordinate 96,713,151 of JARBWK010000002.1, read as the reverse complement.
GAGCCTCCCAATCATCTGATATCTGCGGGAAAAATAATTTCCCATGTTTTGAATGGAGATGTGAGACCGTGAATAATAGCAAACTCTATTGAAATTAAAGACTCATAGTGTCATATAATCCTGGAGTTGGAAGAGACCACAAGGCAGGGGGGTTGGACTGGATGGCTCTTGTGGTCTCTTCCAACACACAACCAAAGCACCCTCTGGCTCCAGAACACCATAGAGCAGTGGGTCTCAATCTGTGGGTCCCCCAGATGTTTTGGCCTTCAACTCCCAGAAATCCTAACAGCTGGTAAACTGGTTGGGATTTCTGGGAGTTGTAGGCCAAAACACCCAAAGGCTGAGAACCACTGCCATATTGTCATACCGGAGGATCCAGGGAATGTTTACATAGAACATATTTTTAGTAACGGAACTCAGTCTAAATTGTGAGTTTTCAGTCTGTATTTTATTGCTGACAGTGTAAGTGCAGTGTCTTAAATCACAATTTAGCTAAATAAATAAATAAATAAATAAATGTACTTCTATGATTCCTGCCACCTTCCAAATTTTTTTAACTATCTACCCTGCTGAAGGGTTTTGGAGAACTCAAAGTCTTATGTGGCTTTCAAGTTTCTATTGATCACAATACAAATATTGACCATCTGGAATTTTGTTCTTTCTGAATTGAAGGCCTACAACATGTCTGAATCTTACTGTTAATCTCAACTAAAGTAAATTTATTAAATTATCAAGATTTGCACATGTTGATTTATTAGGCTACCATTAATTCAATGGACATCTAGTTGGGACTTTGAACAGGATATAGGCTGGAGCAGCCCCATTAGACATAATTATAGGGAATGGGATATTTTCTTCAAATGTTGAGGGGTAAGAGATCAGGGGCTCTTGGGACCTTAAAGCAGCCTTTGTTGCTGTGCTTTCCCCAACTCTGATATCAGCCATTGCACTTTTATGGACTATAGTTTGTCACTCAGATAGACAAGACCATGGTCAAGAAAAACACATTTCCTTCTCAGATATTTATATATAAATCAAACACTGCAGTACTGAAATTATCAATGCTAACAATACAGTATAGTATTCAGCGGTACAGTTATATTTTACTGACCAAAAAAGTGTCATTTTCTATGTGAGCTAAAGTCAACTTCTAACAGGGTTTTTTTTTTACATTTAAAATTATACAAAGAAACCTGGAGTTTGAAAGGCTATATAGGGAAAATGTTTGTGTTTTGTACTAATGGCAAATACTGAAACCAATGAGGGTTTCATTCTCTGCTTTACCTTACTGTGGCAGGCAGCAAATACTTGACTGTTGATAATAGAGCACTTCTTCTCTGCCCAGGCTTTGCGGTAAGGATTCCTATTGCATGGGTCAGCCACAAAGAACACATCTCCACACAATGGATTTTCCTTCCAGGAATTTACAAATTCCAGTTCATTGGATGCCACATATCGAGTTCTGGTTTCAAAATCATCTCGTATATTTCCATTGTAATTGCCACATAGACCACAGAGATTATCCTAGATTGCATCAAAATAAATCATGGACATTTTGTTAGCTTACAAAATTAGGGTTAATAAGGTACACAGCAGTCATGACACATGAGTGAATGATCCAGAAGAAGTATCTGAGAAGGGGGAAGAAGAGCAACTCAATCATTCATCCAGAAGTAAGTACCATAAATTAAAAAATTAAAATACACATCTGCTTCTACACTCCCATTTCTTTGCTAGGAGTGGCCTTTTGGCTTCCTGAAAATTTGGGTTTTATGCAATCTTTCCCAATAGCTGTGATCTGGAACGTATAGGCCAAAGTATTTTTGGTGGGAGGGTGTATGGGAGCATTGATGTCACCATTTGGCAGGGATGGCCCTAATTAATCATCTGCTATTCTGCCTTTTCAGCATACTCTGGTACAAGCAAACCACTGCAACTTCTCTTAGTTTGTGTGTTCTTCCTTATTAATAACTTTTGTGGCATTGACCACACTCAAATGTTGCTTGGACACATGTGCTTAGATTTTCATCCATGGAACGTATGGATAGAAGCTAGGAGAGAAGGAGGCTGTATAAGCTGTGCTTCCCTCATCTGAAGAGTGAGGTAGCCACCCCAAGTTTTGGTTGTCATTAAGAGGCAGCATATTGTTAGTAATTTAAGTCATTGTGCATGTTGTTTCCAACATATAATAATCCTAAGGCCAAGCAATCACAACATTTTATTCCTAGCGAGTAATTAAACCCCATAGCTTGTTGCCCCTGTATCTCCCACCAGCTAAATCACTTAGGTTATCCTATCTTGTCCTATATCCCGAGTTTTTTTTATCTTTGCACCTTGGCCCAGTCCATTTTGATTAACTCTTTCTCCCTAATCTTATTTTAGTTCATACCCAGTGTTATATCCCATTATGTTAATTTTCTTTTATTGTTTGTATGTTATTTTTTATTGCTGTACTTTATTTTAATTTGTATTGTGATTTTAATTTTAATTATTATTTGCTGTATGTATCTTATTTGTTTACTGTATTAATTGGGCTTGGACTCATGTTAGCTGCCCCGAGTTCCTAAGGGGAGATGGTGGCGGGGTATAAATAAAGTTTAATAATGTAATAGTAATAGGAAGAAGAAGCAGCAAGGTTTGCCCAAGGTTTTCCTTTGCCTTCCTCTGAAACTGAAAGAGCATGACTTGCCCAAGGTCACCTAGTGTATTTCCATGGCCCCTTTGTAGATGATGATTTCTTAAGAGTAGGGAAGGAGACAAGTGCATGCCTAGGAGAGGAGATGTGGCTGACATTAGGGAAGGGAGCACAAGGGGATGAGGAAATATAAGTACACACCTGGAGGAGCAAGTGTGGGGGACATTGATAGTTACCCCATTTGGAGTCCCAACAAAGAAGCAGTGATGTAGGGGAATATTGAATAGATTGGGAGGAGTTATCTGTCAGCCATGTGATCAGTCAAAAGGCCTTATTTTATAAGATAAGGGAAGGAGAGAGCTGCAAGGGTGACTTAGTCAGTATGTATGCAGTATGTATTCCATTCATGAAAGCCATGAATTGTATACTGGACTTTTGCTTTGTGTGTGATAGGGTCCTAAACATTCAATTAAAGTTTTAAATCACTGCAGTATGATAGAAAATTTCATTTGGACAACCAAATTCATATTTGCATAATGTTGTGTCCACATTTTACCTCAATCCTACCATAGCAACAATCTTGGGATTATGGCACTGCTACTATCTTTTTATTTTCACTCATTTGCCCATCAGTAATGCATTTATGGATTTGAACTATTAATTTTTAATACCATTGTTATTTAATTCTGTTTTAATGTTTGTCTATTTGTAGGTTTTAAATTGTATTGAAGTGCTTTTAATGTAAGTCACTTTGAGTTTCTTTGTGGAGGGAAAAAGCGGGGTATAAATAAAAATAAGAATAAGAATAATTTATTAAGAAAAGTGAAGAACATCATAGAAAAAGTTATTACCTTTGCTTCTCTTGAAATCTTGATGAATAAGTTCATGTGTCTGTTCCAGACCAGAATCATATTATATTTGTCAGGTATTGTGATCTCAACAACCAAGTAGAGGGCATTTTCTTCTATGAAGAACTCCGTATGAGAATTCCAACCAGACACAGTGTATGTTCTGTCTGCCAAAGTGATAGTCATATTCTGCAAGGAGAACTATGTGTAAGTAGAAAAACTATTTAACAGGAACTATGAAATAGAAATACAAATTATTGCACTGGGCCCTTGGTAGATCCAAGAATACTGTCAGCATGTAGTAATTTTCTCCCACAAAGCAAATGCAACAAAATGTCTAACTAACTTTTCAAATGAAACAAAGATAAAGTGGCTATTGTCTTATGTCGAGGGTTGCTTGCTTGCTCACATTCCACTGTGGAACAAGTGAGGAAATCTCAGCACTGCACAGCAAGAACTACATATTGTCCTTACCCCAAGGTGAATCTTGATTGCCCTGGAACAGGTGACTCCGGTGTTTCCACAGACAACATTCTCAGTCACTATTTTAAAAGTATGGGGAGAGCCACCCATGCCACAACCATCCTAAGGAGAGAAGCACAGTCAGGTAATTATTAGATTGGTCCAGGTAGCAAAGCATCTGTGCGGATTTAAAATGCACAGTTGAAACTCCTGGGCCTCCAGTCAAACAAAGTAGAAGGGTTTTCACCCAAACATAGCATTAAAATTATATTGGCCTTAGAGGATTTGTGCGGAAAAAGGGGGCTAAATGTCAAATTCAGCTATGGTGGCCTTAAATCATGCAATCTTCCATTTGAATACATCTTTTTTTAAAGGCCTGTCGCAGTTTTGTAGAACTAATGCAAATATAAATGAAATAGGCTTCCTAAGCATGCTATAAATAGCTGGAAAGATATTACTTGAGACAGTTGCCTCAAAGTTTTAGAGATTAGCCTGGTGATACGGGTTATCTTATTTAATGGACTTTGTAGTTCAGCCTGCTAGACCAAATCAATGCAAAGAAGTGACATACTTAAGTAGAGTGTTTCTGTGGTAGTTTGAATACATTGGTTATGCCTTTCATAATAATGGTTTTCAGGGGAAACAAGACACTAGCATAGTGTTAAATTCTTAGATTACATTTTCTGTGGAGAAGTCACATCATTTTTTTCCCAAAGGGGTGGCGCTCACAACAACAAAAGTGCAATGAAATTTTATGAAATGAGAGTGAGAATGGCAAGGATAGTGAATAATCTTTTCATCCTTGATGAAAAAGGGAGTTTCCTGACTATCAGAAATTCTTGCAGGGAAAAATCTAGATATGGGAAGGCACTTGCCTTGGATACTTCTGTGCAGAATTTTACCTCCTAAGCCTGAAACAACAAGAAGTAGAAGAAATGTACTCATAGGAAGGGAAATTTGCTCCTATAAGAGTTATCATGGGGGAAAAGTCTCTCCATTGATGCTTTATCGCCAATCCTTGTTTCCACAACACCCCAAAGTGTCCAAATTCCAATTGTCACAAGCACAGAAAATGAGGCAAAATCTTCTGAACAGGGGCACAGACTTAGCAAAACAAACATTACAGGGCTGTTAACCCTTCTCTATGCTGTCCAACACTAAAAAAGTTTGGCTGGAGCTACACTTCAAAAATGTACCTGTTCTGACTTACATAGAAGTTCAACTTAAGAACAAACCTACAGAACCTATTTTGTCTTTAATGTAGGAACTGCCTGTATATTTATTTTAACAACCAGAAAAATCATTCATATGCTGGATTATGAAGTACCAATATAATAAGGTTACCATAGCTAAAATGTATTCACAGTTGCCATCAAATACAAATCGCTGTCCATCAAATGTGTTGATATGCCCTTCCCCATACAGGCTGCATGTTGATGAGCATTTGGTATTTTGGATACATTTCCATTTTCCTCTGGCACAGGTGCTAAAGTGGAATAAAAAGACTGTGAGAAACTTACAAAGTTTACTCTCTTCCTTGAGGTCTTTGAGTGATGCCAACCTAATTTCTAGATGTTTCGTGTTACTATGTTTTACTACAAATTTAATAGCTGACAATAGTAGTATACATAATTAATTTTGGTTTTTTCTAGGTTCATTAATGACAATTTGGATGGCATACATGCACAGTTTGATCAAGGATACTCAAGGACAGAACCCAGAAGTCTTACCAGGTCTTGCATTCAGTCTGAATTTGCTCTCCTTTTTCATATGAGATGCCACCATATTCACAAGGGCACTCATCAGGTGGTACACATGTACCATCTAGTTTCTCATATAGTCCGGCATTACAAACACACCCTGACTCACATTTGCTGGGGACCTGGAAAAGAACAATCTATTACTAACCTATTACTACATGTCAGAAGTTGAATGTTTAATACACCTGACTTTATTGAACAACACAGTACAGTACTTGTAGATCTGTGAGAGCCAGGGAAACAAATTGATCTAAGACAAAGGCGGAAATGTGCTGTTTCACTGCTTGTCTCATCACTCCTTTTAGTAGATGTGGTGGCTAGATCTGCTACTCAGTACCTGGAGGTTCACACAAGTCTTCATTTATTGTTCAAACTATTGTGCAATAACTGTAAATATCAAGTGTTGGTATTGTGAAGAATGAGCAAACAAAGGGTAAAGGTAAAGGTTTCCCCTTGACATTAAGTCTAGTTGTGTCTGATTCTGGGGGGTGGTGCTCATCTCCATTTCCAAGCTGAAGAGCCAGCATTGCCTGTAGATGTCTCCAAGGTCATGTGGCTGGCCAGCATGACTGCATGGAGCACTGTTACCTCCTTGCAGAAGTGGTATCTATTGGTGTACTCACATTTGAATGTTTTCGAACTGCTAGTTGGCAAAAGCTGGAGCTAACAACGGGAGCTCACCTTGTCTGTGGATCTGAACCACTGACATTCTGATCAGTAAGTTCTGCAGCTTAGCAGTTTAACCCACCGTGCTACCACGGCCCCAATTAATCCCTAATGCATGAATATTCTATTTTATTCTTGTGGATGAGAAAGGGGTTTTGTGTGTGTGTGGGGGGGGGGGTGCATTGGCTGCCAAAATGACTTGGCAAAAAAGAATATATTTAATGAATGAAATAAAGCAATTTTTTTTGCATGAATTTGATATCATAAGGACTATTGAAAGTGTAGTGAACTCACACATGGAATTCCAGTAGCCAACATCTGGCAGGTTGGTGCACAGGCAGCTCCATACTTGCTTCCTGAGTTGGAGGAACATGAAATGTATTTTTTGGGAGGCCTGCAGTTTTCTGAGGAAAAAAAGAGATACACAAGCGTGAAGTGACATCTTTGCAACATGAGGGGAAGCAAAGATATCTGGAAAAAATGCAATGAGATCAATACCTGCAGGATCTACAGGTTTGCCAGTACAACTCAGATTCCCATTAATGCAGTAGCTAGAAGAGAAAATGTGTATTAGGGTACATGGCATAAATGAATGCTTACTAAGTATTCTAATTTAAACTCTGTGCCTGTGTAGTTTCCAAAATAAAAGTCTATCTTTTGTCTTTGGACTGATGTTACTCAGCTAGGGTTGAACAAACATGTACGTAATTTAAGTGATTCAGATCCTGGGAGCGTATAGTATAGTAAATGACATAAATTGGAGTGCAAATATAACATTAGTTATGTACAAGGGATAGTAAGTATACACAATATATTACAAGGACCATGGAAAGGACATGGAAAGGCAAAAGATGTAGAGTGTTAATAAATTAACAAGGAAAACATCTAAAAGGTTCTCATAGGACTAACTGATCTAGTATAAACTTTCATTGACTTAAGTCTACTTCCTCATATGTGTAGACTTAGTTTATGAAACGTATGCTATTTACTTTGTTCTCTCACTTAGTCTCGAAGGCACTACAAGATCCGTTTGCATGCTGATATTCCAGACAAAGATGGGTATATCTTTGAATGTAATACAGAAAAAAATAAATCTTTAGATTTTCAGTTTCTATTTTTGATTGTGCATCAGTTATCTCCTTTCCCTGATAAAAAGTATACTTTTATTTATTACATTTACATCCCACTTTTTCTGTTTAAAAACTCTGGTATATATGTACTTCAAAATAATTCCATCAATGTTTACTTTTCTTGTAGGATCTGGAAAGAGTGTGATTTTTAAGGAAGGAAACTTTAATATACCAAGCAAGCCCACAAAGGTTCTTAATTTCTAATAGATACTTACCAGGTTATACCACCAATCATGGTTGACTGGTCTGCCTGAATAAACTTCCTGTCTTTCAAGTAGCAAGGACACTGGGATTTACGGACACACTGATTCCTGTGGTTCAGGTAAGTTCCTTTGGGACAATTGCAGCCATCAATGGGGATGTCAGCAGAGTGGCACTCTAGTTCTCGGTTGGAGAGGGACAGACATGTCCGATCACAAGCTTGTGTGTTGTAGCTGAATGTCTGATTACCAGTACATGCAATGGCTAGCAAGAGGAAGAAGAATATAATTATGCTTTACTATTAAAAAAAACCCTCAAATTGTACCCAAATATTCCTGTGCAACATTTTTGTTGGGTGGGTGGGAGCAGAAACCAAGTAGCTTATCTGGGAGATACACTCATGCTGCAGTCCTTTACTAGGTGAAATTCAGATTGTTTTCAAAGGATCAAAATATGATCAGTTGAACACAATTCTGCCACTCGTCATGGGACGATGAAGAGCTGTTTTGCTCTCATGCTAGAACTAGAGAATGTATTTACACTACACATTTAGAGCAGTTTTATACAACGTGAACTGTCTTAGCTTTGTGTATTCCTACCTTGGCTTCCTGTATTTGTTGTTTAATGAATAAGAACATAAGAACATAAGAAGAGCCATGCTGAATCGGGCCTCAGCCCATCTAGTCCAGCATTCTGTGTCACACAGTGGCCCACTAGTTGTACACAGGGATCTCTAGCAGAAAGGAGGGCAAAACCCTCACCTATAGAGGGACTATAGATTATGTACCAGAGTGCTCTAATGTCCTTCACTGAACTATAGCACTAGAATTGCCTGTCAGAGAGAATTCAAAGTGCTTCACTACATACACGATTCCCTAGGAATCATGGCAGTCAAAGTGGTATCAAACTTATGTAAATGTCGAGATCTTAAGAATCCCACAAAATAGATAATTTAATTCAAGTTGATAAAATAGTTCATTTAATTCAAGTTGTGCTTATAGTGATGACAATTTCTACAAATGCTTGGCCGATTCTAATGAAGGCCTGGTAGGAATTGGAGTATACTTACTGCAGTTGTCTACAGTACTCCGCCAGTTCCCAAGAAGCAGTCCCATTGAAGCACATGCGCGAGCATATGATGCCAGGGCAGAGCAAATGTATGGAAACGTCTCTTCATAGTTACAGGCTTGGTAGACACATCTCTTAAATAAATAGCAATATGTGTTATTTTAAAATTAGGCCAGAAATACTAACCAGTGGAATGTACGGCCCCCACTCCATTTTATTTAAGCTTTACCTGAATGTTTTGTCTTTGCATTTTGATTTGTGAAGTATTCTATATATTCAATAGTTACTGTCTGAAGATTCAGTTATCAAATTATGGCAGTTCTTCAATACTGTATAAACTCAGCTGTTGCCTAGGATAGGTTATCAATTATAACTATCAACTAGGTAGATGGAAGCCATGTTTTTCTTTCTTTCCTTTGTATTTTATTTTGCATCTTGTATTTTAGTCTTTTGTAGTGTAGTTTAGTTATTTGTAGTCTTATCAATATGTTGTTTGTACCTATGCCATTTCTCCTTATATGATATTTTATATTACAAGTTTTGGTTGTTTAATGAAATAATAATAATTTTTAAATGAAACTGGTCCTGAAAATACTGTAAATCAGTTGTTCTCAATCATCATGACAGTGAACATTTGGCAAAGGAAGAAATATCCATGTGGTATTTCAGAGAAACAAAGTACTCATAATCATCTGGAACTGACTCTTCTTCCTCTTCTATTTCTTTTCACTCTTATGAATGGATTTCCTTGGTGAGGTTGCCTTTTTCTCTGCCCTATTTGCTTAATATTTCGATCCAGAACATATTTAGCAGCCCAAGCAAAAAACAAAAAAAATTTCTTATGTTATTGTAAGGCAAAAGTGAAGACACAGATTTGCGTTGGCTCAAGCCCATAGAGTTGCTTTTATTAGAAATCTGAATATGATTCTTCTGGCCCCCATCTTTCAGGAGCAGTGTTACTCTCTTTTGTTTTTCTACAAAACACTATTGTGCATTTCCTCCTTCCATTTTTTCACCCACCTTGCTTCTCATGTCACATCAGATGGTAGTAGCATCAGGCTCCCGACATTAGTAAGGGGAAAGGGTTTTTAGGTTTTAGCATGAGCTGTCCAAGGTGCTGAACACATTTTGAAGTTAAGGTTCAGTATCTCAGGGAACTTATTTAAAATTTGAACTAAAACTCAGGTTGCCTTCAACAACTTAGTGGTATGGAAACCACTTAGCTACTCAAGTTTTTAAAATACACAAATTTGAAAGAAAATGTGAACTCATCAGGATCCAATGAACAAAATATGGGTCTACCAAACCATACAAATCACCCACCCAATTAAAGGGTTTGCTGTTTTGCTGTTTCAGCCTTTTTGCAAGAAATCCCTACCTTGTAAAATGGAACTGGATTCACCACAATATGACATTTTGCAAATATTGCATCCTTCTTTGTAAGAACGGAGCAGTGGGTTTCTGCACACATTTCTAAACAAGAGATACAGTCAAAAGCATTAGGCAACTCCATTTATTCACACCACAGGAAAAGATCAATTTAAAATCGTTGTGGGAATATTCTGACAAGTGGTCATGTCTTGTAATCATTTTTATGTCCTGCCTAGCCTGTTTTCTGAATATGCATGACTAAGTTTATAATGTTATTTGCTTTTCATGGACATCCAGAAGGACAAGCCAATTTCATTTAGTTTTAATTAACAAGTAAAACATATTTTTCAGACAGCAAGAAATTGTTACAGTCCGTACATTTTGATTCTCTCCAGAGCAACTTTCTTCTCTCTTTTGTGATAATAATATCTGAAAGCTCACTTTCTTCCCCTTAACTTACAGCTCACAAAGACTGCTTGTGTAATTTAGCATTAACCGCTTGCTTGTTTTGATCACAGAATTAGCAATAAAATATTCCTCATTCTGATAAACATGTGCAGCTACACCTAAACCTTTTTCCTAAATTACAGAGTTTAAAATCCCTAGAGAAGTATGTGCAACCATATTAGTTTTGGGATGAGACAACACAATGTAGTTTTGAGCATTGGACACAACTCTGGAAATCAGAATCTGATTCCACATCTTGGTAATGGAAACCAACTGGGCAAGTGACATACCCTCAGCCCCAGAATACCCCATGATAGGGTCACCTTAGGGTGTCCATGTGTCAGAAATTAATTGAAGGCACAAAATAATGATTGCTTAAGACAAAAGTATAGTGTTTGAGGAGAGTTGCTTTTGTGAATAGTGCTACTTGTTCTTCTTATTTCAGTGGATTGGGTGTGAGAATCATGGAGCATAGAGGCCATTTCTATGCACCTTGACCTCTCGCAAATCCTTTCTTTGCTCCAGCATTAATTAATCCATTCTCAATGTGGAATGAAAGCTCCAGCAGCCTCTATAACATGCAATTCTCCTACAGCTCCTACAGGTGGCTGGAAGGCACATAACTGGAAGTGATCTTCTTGTGGTCACTTTCTAGTTTTGCCTAGTACAGTGGTGATGGGAAATTCCCATTTCTTGCCCATTTCTACAGTCGGTTATAGGTGGGAACACCAGTAAATTAAGGTGTATTTACATGTTCCTGTGGCTGATACAAACGTCAGGTAAGATTGTTATAGTAGTGTGCATTCAAATAGTTTCCACTATATGATGATCTTGCATATCAGATATTCATAACAGTAGCAAAATTACAGCTATGAAGTAGCAACAAAAATAATTTTATGGTTGGGAGTCAGCACAACATGAGGAACTGTATTAAGGAATAGCAGCATTAGGAAGGTTGATGAACACCGATTTAGATAGTACAATGTGGATGGAATCTATCAACTGCCAAACCACTTATTTCCTGCAGGTGGGGCAATTTCATAGTAAACCAAAAAGAGGTGGGAAAGAAATGAATTGGATTTCAAGAAGTAATTGTTTTGCACTTCTCCAGATTGGCAATGACACAGAAAACTCATTTCCTTAAAATCTTTCTGTTTGTGACATCTATAATCCATTTTAGAGGAAGAAATCTGCTAAAATTATGTTTATGTTTCAAATATGTATACAAAGGGAAAATATTTTTTTAAAAAAATGTGCACACATATGGTTGACATAAGGTAGAACTCATGCAACATGTTTTTGTAAGGAAATTATGAACAAAAAGTCTTGCAACCCAATACAGAACTAGGAATGGAAGAATATCAGTGAAAGGCAGTCTGTTTTTCACTTCACTAGTGTAAGTTCATCAAACATCTTATTACCCACTACAAACAGTGGATAAAGTCTAAACTCTTACCACTGACGTGTGTAGGGAAATTTTATGGTAACTGTGGTCAACTCAGCTTTGACTTATGGCAACTCTATGAATGAAAGCCTTTCAAAGAACCATATCAAAACAGCCCTGCTTAGATCTTGTAAACGAAAAGCTACAACTTCCTTAACTGAGGGCCAAATTAGATGAAACCATGGTTATACACCACAAAATTAATAAGCTGTGTGTGAGAGAGTTTAATTTGTGAAATTTAATACTTCTCCCAGTACTCCTCAGATTTTCAGGACTAGAGATGCTAATCAGTAAAACAAAAAACCAGGAAGTGATAATAGTTACAAAAGCTCTCATTCATAGAAATTATTTCTGACCTATCCAAACTGAAATCTTAAAAAAATCTAGCTCAGATGCTATCATGACTATGAATTTGTGCATTTATTAGTAATTGTCACACACTTACTGTTTAACTGGCTCATAGAACAAGGATCTGTGTCTCTTTCAATGGCAGGGGGACAATTTCCCGCCCTCCAAGAATCCACAAAAAGTGTTGCCGTTCCTTCAATAATATCCATGCTTGTCATAAAATCATCTGCTGTTTCTCCATTGTAGTTGCCACACAGCCCTGGTGATATGGAAAAACATGCATGAAATGAAAAACCATAATATTTTTCAAAAATGAAAAGGTGGCAGGTTAATCATGTGACAGACCAGTGCATAACAATGGTGCTAGTGTCCCCTATTAAAGATAGTAATGTATACAATGTGTTCTGTGTCCTTAAGGTTTGATGGAACCTGGAACAAACAAGTTCTGATGTGTCTAAACTGTGCCGAACTGTAGAGGCCAACATTTTTCACAATCTACTCTAGCTACTGCAACAGCCTTTGTCTAAACATTAAACATGTAGCATGTCTCCAAAGCTTACACTAAAAAGCAAATCAATCAGTGATATATATGGCCTAACATAATTCCAATGCCCTTTGTTCCAGTATGGGGAAGCCTTTTTGTAGTTGATGCCAAGCCATACTATATTCAATGCAAGAATCCCACCCACCCCAGCAGAAGCCTAGGCTATAATCTGCTTATTGATGAATTTGACAGGAATTTGTACAAAACAAACAAATTTAGTCACATGACAGATAGGTATTAAAAAGGCCCTGCAACAGAGTATGTTAACCTTATGGCAGGAGAACATGAACAAATTGTATCTAGCAATGCAATGAATGAGGATGTGCATTTACATTCTCATTCATACAAATATGGTAGAAAGATGGCAATCACTGTTGAATCTAATGAACCCATACTATATTTTGAGTGACAACTCCCTAATTCTTTAGATATCCCTAATTGTGGATATCTGTTTCCATATCTGCTCCCCACTTACTGATCTGGGAGAAGACTGTATTAACCATAGTGGATCAACTCTGTTAGTTAAAACTATGTAACAAAATTTGGAAAAAAATTCTGTTCCTGATTTGAAAGTGTTATTTCTGTTTAATTGTGTGGTACTTACTTTGAGGGTAGTTGTTATGTTTCAGAAACTTTGTGCTTGTGGCTACCACAAACTAGCTTAAATTGGCTGGGACTCAATTAGATATTCACTGAAAAACTATAGCAAAATGTGCTGCAAGATGTTCCGCAAAAACAATGATTTTACAGTTTTCATGTTTTTATGATAGAGCCAAATAGGAAAGGGCGTTTATAACCCAGAAACAAAAATTGCGTTACATAGTGAATAGAAGGATAACACAAGCCTTGGTGAAGATTTCTTCTCATTTATGAATATTCTTTGATGAAGAGTCATAACCTTAAGTCCCTGAAACCAAGAACCAAAGGAAATTTAATTCTTCACCTCTTGTGTTGCCTCTAAACTGCAGTCCGACTTTAACAAAAACTTGAAGTAGTGGAATAATTTGAACAATCAGTTCCAGTCCAAAGGTAGTGACCATTTGAATGTGAGTAGATGACTGCCTGAAGATGGTGATGTCCCCTAAAAGAAATTGGATTATTGAAAAAATGTTAATTATGCAATAAGTATTGGAATGATTAAATACATTTCCATATGTATATATATTTTATTTAATCCTTGTAGACTCTTTTATGCTTGAATAGCTGCATTGTGTAGGAATTAGTTTCACTACCTAATACAGTGGTTCCCAACCTTTTTTTTTAACCAGGTACCACAGGACTAGGGACCACTCTCCAACATTAGTACCAAAAGGGTTACGAATCATTTTTGGTGAACTTTAGATTTGGCTTGGCTATTTGGGATGTTGATTCAGAACAATGCACTGGATAGACCACATCAGATCATTTTTGATACAGAACATATGCCATCCATTAGTCCCCATCTGCTCGCCCACAGAAAACCATAAAGAGGTTTATGTAACATACTAACGATAGCAATAATAGCAACAATAACAACAGCAGCAACAACAACAATAATAATAATGATATAGAACTCATGCAAATCTAGCAGAATTTTCTTACCTGATTTATAAGGTAGCCACTTAATTTCTTTATCATCTGTTAAAATTTCATTTTTAGAAATCACAATTTTGTCCTGCGTGGAAAAGACAAACAGAATTTTAAATGGAGAGATGGCTTTGGTGTTAATTAGGACTAAAGACTAGGCTTTCCATGAATCAACACCAAATGAAGTATATACTGTGGAGTTAATTGTAACTAGAAATATGCATATAGGATTATTGAGGAAGGCAGTGTCAGAGAGGTATGAATAGGTCAATGATTAACCTTGTGTTAAAATCCTTAAATAAAAATATGAACATATCTGTATACAACTTAGTTGTTTTACAGTATTGCAGAATGTAAATACAAAAGAAAGTAACAGTAACAGTTACTGACTTCTACTCCAACTTTTTTGTTGGCATCCATGGAGCACCTCCCCCCCCCCATGAACACACACAAACACACTTCATTCTATGTATAAACATAAAATATTATGTGACAGTTTACATTTTTGTCATGCTATTACTCAGTTCATTAAAGACATTGACTTTCAGGAAGAACTTACAATATTGTTATTGTTGACTCTAAGAATTTTTCTCACTTTCTGTTGTTCTAGGTGCATAAACTTGCATCTGAAAATGTAGCTAGTGATTAAGGACCTCATTGCATGAGAGAATGAATCCACTTTAAATCCGGTTTCTGCCTCCTGCAGAATGCTGGGGTTTGTAGTTTAGGGAGGAGCCTTTAACAGCCTCACTAAACTACAAACCCCAGAATTCTGCAGGAGGCAGAAACCGGATTTAAAGTGGATTCATTCTCTGTGGATTCATTCTCTAGGGTGATGAAGGGGTTGGTGTATTACTCTTAAATCCACCACAGAGCCTAACTTAAATTAGTTTGTCTTGAATTGTAGCTGCTCTATTTGGTGGTGTCCATATGTCTGTGCCCATGGCTATCAGCAGTTTTTTTGATGAGATAAATACTTACATTTCCTGAGACATAAATGATTGCTGTCAGGGATGTCTCTGAACTGGAATATCCAGACCTCTCATACACAGCCATCAGTGTTCCATTATGTGGTAATATGGGGCTCTAAAAGGAAAGATAAACAAAATAATGTAAGGTACATGGGGAAAAGAGGGGGGAAAATAGATCATTTCTTCACTGCCCTAAAACAAATTGGGATCTCCAATCAAATGTATATTCAGTAATGGAACTGTAAATTAGTCACACTCTTTGATCATACATTTGTAAACGTATTTGTTATATTCACAATTTAATTTTTGGGCATATGCCTAAAAATATTAACACGAGATAAACAGTACCCAGTGGGTGTTATTAGCAAGGATCCTCTATCACCCTGATAAAACTGATTCTTATTATGTACCACATCATCATCGATTTTTATTAAATGCACTACCTTCATAACAACGTAAGTACAAACTCCATGGAAGCGATATGGTCTGGAATCAAAAGTGGTGACAAAGGAACCTCCTTCCAATGAACATCTGCCAGGACATGGTAGTTCTGTACAGCTCCACTGGCCCATTGAGCATTTACTGGTGAAAAAAGAGATGCACATTTTTGTTAAACACTGAAATAGATTTGACATCATCATTTTATGTTGTTGTCTTAGAGCAGTATTTTCTATCAGAGTACAAAATATTTTAAATGCAATGCACTTTAAACATAGAAAACCGTTGATTTCTGACGCAATTAAAATAAACACCATATGGTAGTCTATACACATTTCTCTGCGCTCTATCATATGGTTATCTTATCGGTAACAAACAGCGGGCTGAAAACACAGCTCAAACAAAAGGCAGAAAAAGCCTCACAAAGTTATAGAAATGACTTTGGGTCACCCTGACAGTCGTGTCAGGGTTATGCTTCTGTAGAAGATAGCAATGATTATCCAGGGCACTATATATTATATATGAGCCTTGATAAAGCATCGAAACAGTTTTTTCTGTTGACCGCTAATTGAGCACTTGCATGCCGTCGGCTACTTTTGAATGTATCTATCATTTGGAGACCTGTATTGGAGTCTTCACATCCTTTCTTCTTGCGATTCCGCAACATCCGTAGCATTCACCAATTTTACGACGCTTTAACTACAGTTGCTGCCTTCTTTTCTTCTTTTCATATTTCTGAGATAGAGTAGGAAATCCCACTGATAGAAGGAATGATATAGGGTTTTTGGTTGGTTTTTTTGGCTGATTCTTCTCTTTCCATCCAATTAGAGAATTCTCCAGTTAATCTGTGAATTTCTTTGGCAGTACAGGGGTTGTCCACATGACCAGTGAATGTTATATAAAATATTTCACTGATTTGAGAGATGTGCACATTTGCAGGGTCCAGGAACCATTTTTCATCACCTCCAAGCTACCATGAGCCACCCATCTCATCCTGGGTAAACCAGAAGTGGCTAGAAGATCACTTCTATGTATTTTGGGGGCAAAGAGAGACTTCCAAAGAGAGTCCAAATTGCAAGGTGTGGAGGGATTTGAACCTTGTTTTCAAGCAGAATCACAACATCACAAGGCCTAATTCTCCCTATCTTTTTGGCATAAAATAAAATAAGCAGAATTCAAAAATAGCTTATGGGGTGTGTGATTCTCATTCTCGCAAGTTTTTTCTGCTTGAATTTCTGGGAACAAATTCACTGTTAACAGAGTGCATTGCTCAGAGATATTCTCCAATTTTACTTGATCTTTTCTGTGAATTAAATGTGTGCTTGTTGTTTGCCAACGGAGGAAAATAAACTGTATATGGATTGTTAAACACCAGTTATGGAGTGTTCATGTTTACAGGTAGTGGTTCAGTACACATACACAACATTCAAAATGTGTTATCTCTCCAATAGTAACTGGATGTCAGCCTTGCCTCAGATAAAACAGGAGTAATTACAGGAATTTTAATGTTCCCAAAACAAATTGACATCAGGATTCCCAGCCATCTTGATAACCAGTTGCATCCTATTCTTCTTTAAGGCAAATACACATGTGCTTACCAGCTTCTACATGCTGCTTCCATGACTTCACCAGGAGCATATTTTTCTCCATTTAGTGTACATGGACACTGTTCAACAGGAACACATGTTTTATTTCTTGAAATATCATCCAAAACAGTATCTTGAAAAATAAACATATAAAAAAATGAATGTTAATCATCCTGAATACATGCAAGCACAAAACACAAAACCTTGGATATTGTTTAACTTATTTTTTAAGTGTAAATGCAAATATAAACACAAGGGCAGTTCTCTCCTTTAGATGTTTTGGATGGACTAAATCCCCATTTGTCTTTTGGATTTAATAGGGATAAAACAATTGTGGTTCATATGGTGATAATTTACTTAAGCCAGTGGTTCCCAACCTTTTTTTGACTAGGGACCACTCTTCAACATTAGAACCAAAAGGGTCACAAATAAGTTTTTGGTCACTTTAGATTCAGTTTGGTTATTTGGGGTGCTGATTCAGAAAATCACATTTGATAGACTACATCAGCTCTAGTTTTTGATATAGAATATGTACCATCCAGTAGTCACAATCTGGCCTCCCACAGAAAAACATATTTAATAATCTAGAGCTGATGTGGTCTATCCAAGGGGTTGGGGCTGGTCAGCGACAGGGAAAGAGTGGTCTGCATCCCACAGGTTAAGAACCACTGACTTAAGTACACTGAGACAAAAAATAATTTGATACGATGAATTAAATTTACCATAATTTGCACACTCCATATATTATTACTAACACAATTCACGCCAATGCATTTTCTTAGGCTCCTGTCTGAAGATCCAAAGATAATTTCAGATTTGCTCTGAGCTGTCCCAACCCTGAGCTGTCCCAAAGAGCTGTCCCAACCCTGCTAAATGGAGCAGAAGTATAAATCTCTGTGCTTAGGAGAACCTATTTTTAATAGAAAGGCAGTGCAACAAGAGCTTTATTGCTACAAGTAATAGGGGACACATTTGAATGTCCTCATTATTTTTGTTTTAATAAAGTAAAATTATCTACATTGGCCCCATGAGGGATATAAGAGATCATTCATCCTTGCTGTTACAATACTTTTGAGTTTGACTTCATGTCCTAGCTCAAGATTCAAGGGAATCCTTAAGAGTTTATTACTCATTCTAGGATTTTTATGGGCTCTTGTGTTTGAAAAGCGTTAAGCATAGGTTGGACAAACCACATTTCTGTCTTGTCATATAGTGGCTCAAATTAAATATGCGACATTACTACGGGTTGAGTTTTCCTCATCCAGAAATTCAAATTCTCAAAACCCTAAAACATTATTATTATTGTTATTATTAACTTTATTTATACCCTACCTTTCTCCCTGTGGGGACTCAAGTCCGCTAATAATCCCACAAGTTTAAAAGGCACAATACAAAAGTTTAAAAAACCCAATTAAATAATAGTGTAGTAAAAACAGATCAGAATAGAACAAAAACACTTAAAATAGCCTTTAATACTCACACCCCATCCCACCCACAATCTCCCCAAAGCCTCCCCCTTATCCTTCTCCAAATGCCTGCTGGCAGAAGAAGGTCTTGACCTGCTTGCAAAAGGGGCCAGCAGCTGATGGGGCCATGCTGGTCTCTTTTGGGAGGAAGCAGCAGCCACCGAAAAGGCCCTCTCCCGTGTTCTCACCAAACACACTTGAGCAGGTGGTGGTACAGAGCGAAGACCCTCCCCAGTAGATTGTAGATGTCTAGCAGGTTCATTGAAAGAGATATGGTTCTTTATATGTTGTTATGCCAACAATATAAAGGAAAGGGGGAAACTAAGTGGGCACTGGGCATGTGACTAGTCCCCTTTCCCCCATAACTCTTCTTCACTATGTATATTCACATAAAGGTACTACAAAACCTGAAAAAATGTGAAATCCAAAAAACATCTGATCTCAGGCATTTAGAATAAGAGATTCAAAATCAATTATTAAAAAAGTATAATATGGATTATAGAGAACTTCAGACACCATCAAATAATTATATATCAAGCTTTGGAATGAGTAAGATGACCTTATGGATGGGCCAAAGCTACTTTACTTTTAAAAAGCAACTATTTACAGTTATATGGAAGATGGATTTTGAAAATAACTTGAATTCTCATTTAAAACTAACAATGGTACTTCTTTTTGGTCAAAATTCTACAAGCCATCCTGTAACTTTTAAATAATCTTGATCAGATATATAAAAGTCATTAAGTAATTCTTAATTATGTTACAAATGTAAGGTAGCTTAATTATTTTCAAAATAATAAATTTTGTATCAACACATATTCTACACTCTATTTTTGCTATTTGACTGAAATCATTTTTGCATTAAAAATGTATCTCAAACAAATGGCAGCAGAGCTATGTTTATGGCAATAACAGTGTGCAACTGTTTACCTTCTGGACAGAAACAGCCATATGTACAGTAGCTGGAACAAGTGTATTCTGGATTAGAACATGTTCTAAGACAGGGAGACCCGCATTCTTTGTAGATTTGGTTTGCTGGACATTTTCCCAGAGCTGCAAAACACAATGGTTTAGAGTTATTTCCATCTAATAGTACCATGTACATTGTCTGATCCCCCACCCCTGCCCCCATTAAATCAAGTACTGGACATTCTTCATTTCTGCCCAGCCCTGACTTCTCAGTAAATGCCAGCAGAGGGGGATTTAGTAATACCACAATTTGCTCCAGAATACTGGAACAGAGCTCCAGATTGTCCTTTAGTGGTTCAAACACAATGTTATTCCAGAATGCTGCTACTTACAGCAAAAATCAGCACTCCTCCAATCAGACACTTCCTGATGGGACATGGCACACTGCCGGGAATATTCAGAAAGAGTTGCACAAACACAGTTTTTCTGTCCTGGAGCATTGCAATTTTGCATGTCAAGCTGGCAACGGATGACAAAGCCTTTCTTTGTGATATTGCAAGATGGAGACACAACGCTCAGAAGTTGGGAGCAGATCCTGCTCTAAAGAGGAAATAAAAACAAAAGCATTTTCAGACAACATGTGCATGTTGAGTTAGGATTAGACCAAATCATACACACTCAACTGCACTGACAATTTTTCATCACCTGGTGGCACAGTGGGTTAAAAATCCTTGTGCTGGCAGGACTGCTGACTGACAGGTCAGTGGTTTGAATCCGAGGAGACCAGGTTGAACTCCCTCTGTCAGCTCCAGCTCCCCATGCAGGGACATGAGAGAAGCCTCTCACAAGGATGGTAAAACGTCAAAACACTTGGGCATCCCCTGGGCAATGTCCTTGTAAACAGCCAATTCTCTCACACCAGAAACAACCTGCAGTTTCTCAAGTCACTCCTGACATGGAGAAACACACACACACACACACACACACACACACACACACACACACACACACCCAAAGTATCAGAGAAATCTCTAGTAGGTATGTTTTTTCAAGTTGGCTTATGGTAAATGTATCCTAAGGTTTTCTTGGAAAGATTTGTTATATGGCACTGTAGACTCCTATAATTCAGTTTACAACAGATAATGTGTATTATCTGATTTGTTAATCTGGATTATGAGACAGTTTAGAAGGGGCCTATGTTATCTTAAGTAAGAGTTGGCTTAAAGTTCTGTAATAACAAGGGCTGTAAAATGTGTTAATTCCATCCTTTTCTCCCTGGCCTAGCCCATTCAGATTCACTGAGTTCATTTACCAAATGATGCAGATCTTTTCCTCAAGTGTTCCCAGAGGCACTCAAAGTTTGATCAGTCTAGAAAAAATTAACAGGGTACTCACATATTTCTTGCGAGGAACATTAGAAACTGCCATTTCTTCAAATGGACAGATCTCTGTCGGATCATCAAGTTTTTGTAAAGCAGCATACTTGTGTGGATCTAGGAGCTGACCTAGTAATTCAAAGACAAATTAAATTGAGGTTGTTGTTTTTTTTAATAAAAAGGTAAAGAATGATAAAGGGACCTCTAAACTACAAAAGACTAGAAGCTGGCTTTTAAAAAAAATACAAGAGGCACGTCTGTGTTTAATGAACTTTTTACATATACAACAAATATACAAGATTGAAGACAAAAATGCACATTTTGGTGGAGATAATTGATGCCTGTGTAATACTATGTGACTCCTTTCAGCTATGTGTGAGTAAATGTTTCTGAGGTAATAAATAATAATAATACACTTTATTTATATTTCGCTCTTGTCACCCCGAAGGGGACTCAGTGCGGATTACATTACACATACGGCAGACAGTCCCTGCCGGATTGACATACGATTACAATACAGTTGTGCAGACAAACAGGTACAATTAAAAGGATCTTTCCATCTGGCTACATTCTGAAGGGTGCAGTCGCTCCATTACGTCACAAGGGGGTGGTGTTGATTCAACCTCAGACGAGCCTGGTTTCGCATTCCACTTTGGCAGCCAATCTTCCTTATTTGTGGTTATTTGTTATACGTCCTTAAAAATCCTTCCCGCTCACGCGGTTCCTATTTTATCTACTCACAGCTGGCTTTGTTTTTGATCTGCTAGGTAAACAGTGGACAGGGCTCACAGCTGGGTGTCCAAACCAGCCCGGGAATCGAACTTGCAACCTTCAGATTGCAACACAGCTGTTGTTACCACTGTGCTATCTCTCCGAATGATATTCTAGAATGATATTCACTTTATCAAATAAATTAATAATCCTTTTATTTATTTTTAAGATATAAATATAACTTTAGGGGTTTAATGTATAGTTTCCTACCAACATGTGGCTCCAATCCTTCCTGGAAGGTCGCACCCAGAAGATGTTACTGGGTGACACCTGTTCGGCTCCACAACCGTTGTCTTGTGGAGTCCCTCAGGGTTCAGTACTGTCCCCGATGTTATTTAACATCTACATGAAACCGCTGGGAGAGATCATTCAGAGTAAGGTATTATCTGTACGCAGATGACATCCAGATCTGTCACTCCTTTCCACCTGTCACTAAAGAGGCTGTCCAGACTTTGAACCGGTGCTTGGCTGCTGTATTGGACTGGATGAGGGCTAGCAAATTGAAACTTAATCCAGACAAGACAGAGGTCCTCCTGGTCAGTCGTAAGGCCGAACAGGGTATAGGGTTACAGCCTGTGTTGGATGGGGTTACACTCCCCCTGAAGACGCAGGTTCGCAGTATGGGAGTGATCCTGGACTCATCGCTAAGCCTGGAACCCCAGGTCTCAGCGGTGGCCAAGGGAGTTTTTGCAGAGTTATGACTCGTGCGCCAGCTGCGCCCATATCTTGGGAAGTCTGATCTGGCTACGGTGGTCCATGCACTCTACGTGGGGCTGCCTTTGAAGACAGTTCGGAAAATGCAACTAGTTCAACGATCGGCAGCCAGATTACTAACGGGAGCTACATACAGGGAGCATACCTGTCGCACCCCAAGGGCTTCAGGCGGCGTTTTTGCTAGGGTCTGCCTTTTGCCCGCCTGGCTCCCAGAAACTTTCCAGCACAGCTGGGTTAACTCCCGGGCCCATCCATCACCCGTTTTGATGTTCGACGCACCAGGCCCTATAGAGAGAAATCTTATAAAAGCTGTGAGCTCCTGCACACCAGTATCTCGTACCAATGACCGCTATTGGCATGATGCTTCTGTGAACCGGGCTGTTCGGCCAGCCACCAAGGTCCTGCCAGCCAGCCACCCTTGGCTGCCTCGTTCCAGCATCAAGCCTTGTTCCTGCTCATCGTCGAACCCTGCAGAGGAGCGGTGATACTTCCGCATTGAACTTGCCTGCAGTACTTCAAGCCGCCCAGCCTTCTTGCGCCGGTTGGGGGCTCAGAGACTATCTATCGCATCCCGCATTTGTTCCTGAATTTCCTCCGCTTGAGATCCTGCTGTTGCGGATTCTCAAGCCTGGCTGATTCCAGTAATTGCTGCTAACCGGAGGCTGCATATTGAAGGCGTCCAGGACTCTTTTCTTACCCTGCTACCTTATAATCAATAAAGCTTGTTGTACCTCAGCTGCCTTGTGTTTTGTCCAGGGAGTTCAAGTGCCAAGGGCCCAAGGGGGCGACAATACCATCCCCCTGCTGTGTCAGCTCCACTGGCTGCCTGTCCAATTCCGAGCTCAATTCAAAGTGCTGGTTTTGACCTTTAAAGCTCTATACGGTTCTGGCCCAGCTTACTTGTCCGAACGCATCAACCGCTACGTCCCACCTCGTACCTTAAGATCATCCGGGGAGGCCCTGCTCTCGCTCCCGCCTACAGCTCAAATGTGGTTGGTGGGGACGAGGGATAGGGCCTTCTCGGTGGTGGCTCCCCATCTGTGGAATGCACTCCCTATTGATATTCGATCAGCTTCATCCCTCCTGGCATTCAGAAAAAGAGTGAAATCCTGTTTATGGGACCAAGCATTTGCACTTTAGCACGATACGGCACCTGAGATTGGGTAGATGGCAAACTGGTGGATAAGACCTAATGCTTATGGATGGAATACTGTTTTAACTGTGGTGAATGTTCATGATGCATTTTAATGTTAATTGTATTTTAATGTATTTTAACTCTAGTTGTATTTTAATGTATTTTAATCTTAACTGTTGTTTTTATTATATGTATATTGTGTGGCATTGAATCGTTGCCGTTGTGAGGCCGCTCTGAGTCCCCCCTCGGGGGTTGAGAAAATGCGGGGTATAAATGGTGGAAATAAATAAATAAATAAAACATTTATTTATTTATTTATTGTTTGACGTTGTATGCTGCCACTCCCAGAGGGCTTGGAGCGGCTCACAGCACAATGTAAAACACCATAAACGCAAAGATCAACATTAATTATACCAAATTAAAATTCAGAGTTCACAATTCAAATGCCAATCGAAACAAATGAGTCTTACAAGCCCTGTGAAAGGCCGACAGGTCTCGCAGGGCACAAACTTCAGTTGGCAAGGCATTCCAAAGAGTTGGCACCACAATAGAGAAAGCTCTATGCCTCGTAGACGTTAGGTGAACTGCTTTAAAGCTGGGTACTTCCTGTAGGTTTAGATCTACAGAGCGAAGTGATCTCTGGGGTTGGTAGGGGGTGAGATGGTCCTTCAGATACACCGGCCCTGGACCATACAAGGCCTTGAAGGTTAGTACCATCACCTTGAAAGTGATCCGGTGCTCGATCGGCAGCCAGTGGAGCTGCTGCAAAATTGGAGTTATGTGACATCTCACTGGAGCCCCAGTGAGAAGCCGAGCAGCAGCATACTGGATGAGCTTAAGTTTCCGGGTCACAGACAAAGGTAGGCCAATGTAAATGTAAACATGAGAAATTCCAAACCTTGACAGTAGTTCTTTAGAATTTTCCCAATAGAAAAAAATTACCTTCACTCAGAAACTCATTTAATTCTTGCCCATCAAAGTTCCCACAAAGTCCACATGTTCTTCCCATGTATTTTTCCTCAATTGAAACCTACAAAAAAGAAAAGAAATATATTTGGAAATCAGCTATGCAGTGATATCTTGGTAATATTTTGTCCCAGCCTGCTGTGCGTGTATTTATTTATTCCTTTGGATAAAAATGTGCAGATGTCATGACGAAGGAGTGTGCAGCTTGAAAACAGGTAGCATGCAGAAAAAGAAAATGGTCATGTTGGCCTAAATACTATTATTAGTTCCAATTAATACAGAATCACTGAATCAATTAGATTGACATATGTGTTGACTGGCCATGAAACAATTGATTCTACTTGGAACTTGATAAAAGGATTCCAGACATTAAGTGTTTAATCATCATGTTTATCAAACAATCTTGGGTAAACTGGAGAAGCTCAGTGTTTTGGTTTTTTTTAATTAAAAAAATACCATACCTATTTTAGTAGTCTGAAGTTGGCGAGGCAGTAGGAATGGCTATCATATATGTGTCAGTGAATTATGATTCACATTGGAGCATGGAGCATTGGCTTGTTCGATTAGTTAATGAGCTAAAGCTGATTTGTCCATGAGCTGTTTCTGTATAATGGTTTATTGTTCCCCATTAGAAATGATCACTGATGCAGGGTGTAACAGGGGCAAACCATGTGTGGATTTTAAAATGTTTGTAATTTTGTGTAGTTGAATATCAGCCTACAAAAACCTTGACAGCCCTCTTTGTGTCTTTCTGAATGCAACATAATAAAACACATTATCGTATCACTTCTCAACAAGCCACACCTAAAAAAACTGTCAGACCATCAAATGCTAATCAAGGTGGCCAGTTGAAACATTCACACCTAGCTCCAACAGACAAGAGCTCCTTGTCCCACAATGGACATTCCACAGATATATAAACCCAATTTTCCTAGTTGCCAACAGACCTCACAACCTCTGAAGATGTCTGCCATAGATGCAGGTGAAACGTCAGGAGAAAATGCTTCTAGAACATGGCCATATAGCCGGAAAAACCTACAACAACCCAGTGATTCCAGCCATGAAAGCCTTAGACAATACAGTATGGTATCATTGTTGAGGACCTAGAGAGGCCACAGACATTTCCTGGGGAAAATATTCTGGAACGCAAAACCATGTCTATTGAATCTGCGGATAAGGGAGTTGCTATATATATACACAATAATCCCATTCACAAACATTGTAGAATTTTTAGAATTGTAAAAATACAAGGCTTTACTCACCATAAGGTAGTCATTGTTGTTCCAGAAAACAGCCATGTCAATCTCCAGCAGTTTGGCTACTAGGCGAGTGCTGCGTCCAAAAGGTGTAATCTGAATTCCATTCCTGGTATATGGCAATCTGATTATACTGTTGTAATAGTAGAAAGGAAAACACACACTTAGATACTTGATGGAATTCATAAGCTTTGTAACTTGAGGGAAAGTTGTGTTCTTGTTCCATGGCACTGCCTTCATATATTAGAGAGGGTTCACACCATTTCATCCTTTCCAGAGTCATCTTCTGGGGTTATCAAGTGGAGCAAACTGTAAGGACTCTGGATATACAGTGGGGGAAAAGTATTTAGTCAGATACCAATTGTACAAGTTCTCCCACTAAAAAAAATGAGAGAGACCTGTAATTGACATCATAGGTAGACCTCAACTATGAGAGATGACATGAGAAAACACATCCAGAAAATCACATGGTTTGATTTTTAATGAATTTATTTGCAAATTAGTATGGAAAATAAGTATTTGGTCAATAACAAAAGTTCATCTTAATACTTTGTTATATATCCTTTATTAGCAATGTCAGAGGTCAAATGTTT
This sequence comes from Anolis apletophallus, assembly GCA_030556195.1. Classification (NCBI taxonomy): domain Eukaryota; kingdom Metazoa; phylum Chordata; class Lepidosauria; order Squamata; family Anolidae; genus Anolis; species Anolis apletophallus. The sequence goes on along the minus strand of JARBWK010000002.1, from coordinate 96,686,480 downwards.
TCTATAAGTCCTCACAAGGTTGGCACATACTGTTGCTGGTATGTTGGCCCATTCCTCCATGCAGATCTCTTCAAGAGCAGTGATATTTTGGGGCTGTCGCTGGGCAACATGGACTTTCAACTCCCTCCAAAGGTTTTCTATAGGGTTGAGATCTGGAGACTGGCTAGGCCATTCCAGGACCTTGAAATGCTTCTTACGAAGCCACTCCTTTGTTGCCTTGGCGGTGTGATTGGGATCATTGTCATGCTGAATGACCCAGCCATGTTTCATCTTCAGTGCCCTTGTTGATGGAAGGAGGTTTGCACTCAAAATCTCATGCTACATGGCCCCATTCATTCTTTCATGTATACAGATCAGTCACCCTGGTCCCTTTGCAGAGAAACAGCCCAAAAACATGATGTTGCCACCCCCATGCTTCACAGTAGGGATGGTGTTCCTTGGATGCAACTCAGCATTCTTTCTCCTCCAAACACGAGGTGTGTTTCTGCCAAAAAGTTCTCCTTGGTTTCATCTGACCATACGACATTCTCCCAATACTCTTCTAGATCATCCAAATGTTCTCTAGCAAACTTCAGTCGGCCATAGACATGTCCTGGCTTTAGCAGGGGGATACGTCTGCCACTGCATGATCTGAGTCCCTGGCAGCGTAGTGTGTTACTGATAGCTTTGTTACCTTTGTCCCAGTTCTCTGCAGGTCATTCACTAGATTCCCCCATGTGGTTCTGGGATTTTTGCTCACTGTTCTTGTGATCATTTTGACATCACAGGGTGAAATTTTGTGTGGAGCCCCAGATCGAGGGAGATATCAGTGGTCTTGTATCTCTTCCATTTTCTAATTATTGCTCCCACAGTTGATTTCATTACACCAAGCTGCTTGCCTATTGCAGATTCGGTCTTCCCAGTCTGGTGCAGAGCGACAATTTTGTTTCTGGTGTCCTTCGACAGCTCTTTGGACTTCACCATAGTGGAGTTTGGAGTGTGACTACTTGAAGTTGTGGACAGGTGTCTTTTATACTGATAACAAATTCATTACTACAGGTAATGAGTGGAGGACAGAGGAACCTCTTCAAGAAGTTACAGGTCTGTGAGACCCAGAAATCCTGCTTGTTTGTAGATGACCAAATACTTATTTTCCACCATAATTTGCAAATAAATTTGTTAAAAATCAGACAATGTGATTTTCTGGACTAAATACTTTCCTCCCACTGTATCTGTTGCTCTTATGATAGGGTTAATTAAATATTATGATGCTTTGAACTGAACTCATATACTATAGTAAAATACTGTCTGAGTCCCTAGATAGGATATCTGGAGCATAACTGGGTCACATCTGTAGCTGGCTCCACTTATCACCTGCCAAGTTCCACGGGGTTAGCTGTTAAAAGGCCAGGGAGATAGGTGCCTGGATAGCAGAAACTGCTTGCATATCTAGCACAGATTGCTACAAAAAAGTGAAATGGAATTATTCCTTTATTCCTATTGCCCCCCCCCCCTCCTATGCATTCATTCTATCCATTGTAAAGGCAGCCCCACAGAACTGGAAGATGCCAGGTGATTGTGGTTTTGGGTGGGATGCAGGAAAATAATTCCTTACACTATTCATTTTACCTAGCAGTAGCAGCATGCAAGTTTCAAAAATAAAAAACAAAAACACAGAACACAGACCCCCCAATTTCCTCCCTGACAGCAATGATCAATTAAAAACCCTTTTGAATAAAAATGTCCACCAGCCAGTAAAAGAAAAGCAAGTAAAATCCAATCTAGCCTCCCAAGAAAGGAAATTCCAGAGGGTGGGAGATGCCACTGAGGTGGCTCATTGAATGTTTACTGACTATAGCTAGAATGTTAAGGAAAGAGTTCTTATACCTAAAACTGGCCAGACCTACAATCAGTGGAAAGTGCTTCTTCACCAGTTGCTTACCCAACATCTTTGACTGATATGACACCATTTTCAATCATGATAACTGTGGCTCCCAGTTCAATAATGATTCTTGAAATTTTTTTGTTCGGACCACGCCGGAACTGGATATTGAAGTCTGGCGAGATTTCATCACACACAGTGGCAAAGATGTAGTTGCAGGTCCCAGAGAAATCATACAGGTAGTTGTCAAAGGTTGAGAAATGTCCATTGCCCCATGTGGAACATGAGCCCTTGTCCACAGCTTTAAAACAGCAAACAAAAATGATCATGAAGCTTTGATATTTCAGTGGGCCAATCTAAATTTCACAGTTTGGGTTATTCTTATGTTATTTATTAAAAGATTTATACCCCATCCTTTATAAAGAGACTTCAGAGTGCCTTACAAATGGCCATATTTCATTTGAATTAATGGGGGCTAAGGCTTTGATCAACAGCCAAGTTTTATTTTGGCACCTAAATGACAGGAATATTGGTGCCAGTGAAGCCTCCAAAGGGAGAGCATCCCGGAGTTGGAGTGCTGTGCCCGAGAAGGCCCTCTCCCATGTACTGATCTCAATGGTTAGTCACAGAGGATAACTTCATCTCAATGCAAACACATACTGAAACTGAAGCAAGAAACTTCACTTCAAAACTGCCAAGTTTTGAAAAGTTGTACTGCAATATCCCCCCCCATATGGTAGCCCCTCCCTTTTGCTTCTAGGATGTTCTCCTGTGGAACTGAATACATAAAACAGGCACTGAAACTTTGAAGATGACCAAGACTCCTATAATATTTTGAGGTATATTTTATCAATAGTGGGGAAATACCTGTGTGATGAAGGCTTGGATCATTTAGATTTCTCAGTTCATCTGCATATGTTTCTAGAAAACAGCAAAAAGTGCATAAATATATTTCTGCATGTGTATCTGTGATGTTAGCATTTCACACAATCTTGAAATCACATGTTAGTAGCCATAGGCACATGATAAAAATATGTTTCCATCATCTATCTCAGGAGTACCTCAGAATGGATTTTGAACTCTCATTGTTAGGAGAAGGGGAAGTTCTAGAATATACAAACTGAAGCACATCAGTTAGGATACTGATTGTTCCTTTTTGCATGACACTCAGGTACAGTAATACAGTAAATAAATAAATAAATAAATAAATAAATAAATGTTGCAGAGGAAAGAAGTGGCAAAAACCACTTCTGAGTATTCGTCCCTAAGAAAACTTTTTCAATTTCATGGGGTCATCATAAGTTGACAACTTGAAGGCATTAAAACACACAAACAGCCACTGACCTAGGCCTATTTTAGGACTGGAAATCTCTTTGAAAACAAAAACAAATTAGAAGTACAGTGTTCCCTCACTTATTGCTGGGGTTAGGTTCCAGGACCTCCCGCAATAAGTGAAAAACCGTGATGTAGGGATGCTCTATTTTAATATTTATGCATTACTTTAGTAGTTATACACTATTTAAAGTCTTTATAAACTTAAAATAAAGTGAAGGAAAGGAAGGAAAAGCCCTTCAAGGCTGGAGGGAGGGAGGACTGAGGAGGGAAAGCGCCTTGGAGAGTGGCAGCAGCAAAACCCCACAAAACAGCAAAAATACCATGATATATATTTTGAATTTAAAAAATTTGAAATCCACGAAACAGCAAGTTGGCAATAAGTAAACCGCAAAGTAGTGAGGGAACATTGTATCGAAAGCATTTGCCCCAAGAATCCCATAAAGATTTTAAATGCTCAGTCTACCCATCTGGACTTTGGTCCACTTGCTTTACAACATCTGGGTGTGAGTTGCAGGTATTGAAAAGGGAGTGAGTGTACCAGTGGAGGTCCTCAAATGACACCAACATGCTGAAGGTACCTTCTCCTACTGCATTTGGGGCCTGTATTGAATTTTCATTCCTTCTAGGAACAAAAGGGACCCATCCATTGACAAAGGCATAACTCTGTATCCAATTTACAACCTCATCAGATGGGATGAATTCAATGTCCTAGGACACTTTCACCCCATCTGGAGGATGGAGCCTCACACCAGACATCACATTACATTGTGTGAGTTCTGGCAGAGGTCCTGTCCCCAACTGAGGTGAAAGCTTTGCTGTACGCTTTCCCCCCAACACAGAAGGCTTCCTGTGTTGTGCTGGCTCTAATGGAGCCAACATGGGGCCTTGCGGGGAGGCCAACACTTTCACCATGTGATGGGAAACGCATAGCCAAGAGGGAGCTGCTTGCGGTGCAACAGATTCGTCCCGATGTTCCCTTTTTCCTCCTGATTTCCACAGCTTGGGAATTTTGGAATGACAAAAATGGAAAAGGGGGGAGGGAATCAAATTTTTCTCTGTGCTAATTATGGCTCAGATAAAAATTCAATCCCCCTCCCATTTCTGTCATTGATTTGATTAGAATAAACATTTTATAAGTTCTATGCAACCTACTTTAGAGAAAAACAATACTCACCCAAACCATGCCATTCTGCGTTTCTTCTGTCTAAAGAGAAGCAAAGATATTTTAGAGATTTCTGTGACCATATCTGACATTGCAGAACTATGAAGAAACTAATTACAAATAAACTATTAAGTGTAATTGACACTTTCCCTTAGGAGCAAAGACATGATATTACATTAAATTACAATTAAATAATAATGAAAGATATATGTATTAACTTCTTTTGCAGCATGACCGTTGAAAGTTATTTTTATATTTAGGGGTATAAGGTGTTGACTTGTGCTGTGTGCGAACTCAGGCAACAAGGAAGTAGAAGGTAAAGTTTGTAGAAATGCACTAACTCCTAATTTGGCTTCAGAATAAAATTTTATAAAAGTGTACAGTAAATATATTATTTGATGCTTTCATTTTATACTCAAATGTATTTTATGTTCTGATTATCTAAGTAGCCTGATGATTCATGCATTGGAGATACATGAATTGTGAATATTTTATTACAATAAATGTGTTAGTGCTAATTATTATAGATATGTCATTTATGAAGGTTTAATGTATTGATTCCTGAAATCTGATGGCACATTACCAGACAAGCATCATGAGGTGACCCCAGGCCTACAGTGTAACAGATACACATTCCCTCTCCATGCAGTTATGGTGGCATGCCAAAAGCCAATCTACGGTCAACTGGCACAATCTATGGCAAGAACTGCATAAAGTTGCTTATTTGCACACACACATACACACAATTCTCTGCTCCCATGAAACTCAAAGTTGGAAGCAATGGTAACATATATACAATAAAGGAAGTTATCACACACAACTACACAGCTTAAAAAAAATATCCCATGGAAAATCAATTTCTACTGAGATGGGAGCACATTTTTACCTAAGATGGAAAATGGCCTATTGAAAGCAAGGATGAGTGCTTTCTTTTAAAAAACTGGAAAAAGAAATGATTGAGATGATCAGGAGGGAAAAGGTTGAGTTTTTCTTTTGCAGTCAATTTGACAGTCAGGGGGAGAGAGGTTGTGGTTAGGAAGGACAGCTCACAATGGATGTCACACAGACACTTCAAAACAAATAGTTAAGATGCATTTTTCTCACCACAGAGTAAAATGCACTTTGTAAAGCAGGATGAAAGCAGGTTCGGAAGCCAAGAGACAGAGAGAATCAATTTTCATTTAATAAAAGCTTTAGACAACTGTAAACTTGATTTGGGACAAGATTAGGACAACTTTATGTGGTAAATAGTGTTCTTATTCATGTATACAAAGCCTCCAACATGGTTTACAGAATGGCATGATAATGTCAAAAGTCAAATTCATATGACATATTGGGCAATCCTCAGATATACCAAAATCATAAATCCCAAAACATGCAAAAATCAAACATTCAAATATAGCAACTCTTGAGGCCAAATACAAAAAAGTAAGGCACAGAAAATAGATCCTAATACATTCCTTTGCAGAGTTCAGTGGGTTGAAAAACATAGCTGCTGTGTGCAGAGAACGAGGAGGAAAGGTCCATTGTTTTGCTTTGTTTATGCATAGTTTGGAGGGTACAGCTTTCATGGAAGGAATAACATCTTTGTTGCCCTCCTGTGACTGCCAGAATGTGCCAGGACCAAAGGAGAGCAGCAAATAAAAACGGGAAGTAAACTGGAATCACTTTGGAATCACCCAATCACTTTGAGATATTTTAAAAAGGCTTCTCCTGAACCTAAAATATCATGTGTGTGTGTGTGTCTAAAGACATGGCAGTCCCCTCCCCAAATCCTTTATAGTGCATTTGTTACAAAATGATACCTTTACAATGGAGGTAAAGTGGAGTGTCCCTAAGATCTCTTAGGAGCTAATGCAGACCCTTAGTCTCTCACAGTTGTCTATTATAGGTTGACACAGTCTTTCAGATAGTTGAAAAATTGTGTTAGCTTTACAAATAATAACCAGCATTCTGAATTGTGCCTGGCAATGGTCCAGTAGCCAGTGAAGATATTTCAACAAAGGTGTTATATGTTCCTTCCTAAATCAATTAGTTTAATGGAGTTCACTGAATCAATGAAACTTGATTCAGGACTAACTTTAGGACTAACAAGTGACGTAGGCTACAAGGAGGGAGCCACAAAAGAATAGCATCATTTCACTCGTGCGGTGGCAAGAAGCAGCCCATGTTACAATACCAGATGTTTACCTCTTTCTGGTGCTACCTTCTGTCTTTGGAAAATCTCCTGTGTCAAAGAGCCATCTCTGTGAAAACCTGTAAGGAATAAAATGATTTTGACATAGAAGCGATAGGCATTTTTTTTTACAGAAAACAAATTGTTTGGTCAGAAAAAATAAGTTTTTCCAAAATATGCAAAAACTTGTGATTTTACTAAATGGGGAGAAAACATTCAAAATGTTTTGTGTTCACGTACATGAGGAGTATGGAGCAGTTTCCTCTCTGCCCATGAGTGACATCAGTTTCTCTCATCACAGTGTTGCAGTAGCAGAAGAAACAACATTGCCAAAGTTATCTGTTCTATGCAACAAGTATATTTTTAGTTTATTAATGTAATTTCTATTAACCTATTGCTGCCAGGCCTGGGTTTTAGGAAAAGTTGGACCCAGTGCATTTATTTCCTCTTAGGACCTCATCATATGTGGCAAGAGAAATACCTTCTCCCCACTTCACTCTTCTGCCAGCATGTAGTCCCTGGAGCCCATCACATGATGCAGGGCTACTTCCTCATAGAACAAAACTAGAGGAGCTGAAGAAGAAGCAGGGAAATGCCATAGAAATTAAGAACATAAGAACATAAGTAGAGCCATGCTGAATCGGACCTCAGCCCATCTAGTCCAGCATTCTGTATCACACAGTGGCCCACCAGTTGTACACGGGGATCTCGAGCAGAAGGGAGGGCAAAACCCTGACCTGCTCCCGACCCCCCACAACCAGTACCCAGGGAAATCCTGCCTACCTCAACCAACTCCGAGGTGGCACTTGAATGTCCTTTTCAGTAACTACCGATACACTTGGTATCCATGAATCTGTCTAATCCTGCCTTGAAGTTGTTCAGGCTGACAGCTGTCACAACCTCTTCTGGAAGTGAGTTCCATAACCCAATGACCCTCTGGGTGAAGAAATATTTCCCTTTATTACTCCTAATTTTCCTACCTTGGAGCTTCAGGGAGTGCCCTCTAGCCCCGCACTGGGTTGACATCTTCATTGAGCTGTCCACCAAAACCCCAAGATCCCTTTCCTGGTTTGTCTCGGAAAGCTTTGACCCCATCAATTTGTAGGTGTAGTTGGGGTTCTTTGCCCCGATGTGCATGACTTTACAATTGTTTAGGTTAAAATGCATTTGCCACTTTGTTGCCCATTCACTCAATTTCGAGATCTTTCTGGAGCTCTTTGCAATCAGTTTCATTTTTAACTACCCTGAACAATTTAGTGTCGTCTGCAAACTTTGCTACCTCAGAATTCACTCCTACATTCAGATCATTAATGAATAAATTAAAAAGTAACGGACCCAAAACTGAACCTTGGGGTACACCACTTCTCACCTCTTTCCACCCAGAGAAATGTCCGTTTATTACCACCCTTTGTTTCCTACAGTTTAGCCAGGTTCCAATCCAGGACAAGACCTGTCCTCTGATTCCATGGCTGAAGAGCTTATTTAGGAGCCTTTGGTGAGGGACTTTGTCAAAAGCCTTTGAAAGTCAAGGTAAACAATATCAATTGGGTCCCCTTTATCTATGTGTTTATTTACACCCTCAAAGAATTCTAACAAGTTAGTAAGACATGATTTGCCTTTGCAGAAACCATGTTGATTTTCTTTCTGCAATGCCTGTTCTTCTATGTGCCTAGTAATATTTTCTTAATAATGGTTTCCATCACTTTGCCTGGAACTGAGGTTAAACTGACTGGTCTATAATTTCCTGGATCACCTCTGGATCCTTTCTTGAAGATCGGTGTTACATTTGCCTCCCTCCAGTCCTCGGGTACAGTGCCTGATCTTAGAGAAAGGTTATATATATTAGCTAGAAGTTCAGCAATTTCACACTTGAGTTCCTTAAGAACTCGGGGTGGATGCCATCTGGCCCTGGTGATTTGTTGACATTTAGTTTAGTAAGGCATGTGAGAACATCTTCCTTGTTTATCTCTATCTGGTTTAATTCTTTTAATTCCCTCCCTGAAAAAACTGACTCAGCTGCAGGCATATGTTGTCTGTCCTCCTGTGTGAAAAAACGGAGGCAAAGAAGTCATTTAGCCACTCAGCAATCTCCTTTGTCTTCGCTGATTTTCCCTTTCTGACCATTGTCATGGAGTGGCCCAACTGCTTTTCTAGTTGGGTTCCTGCTCCTGATGTACTTAAAGAAGTTTTTGTTCTTTTTTAAAATATTCTTTGCTATGTGTGCCTCAAAGTCTCTCTTGGCTTTCCTGACTGTTGCTTTGCATTTAGTTTGCCAGAGCTTGTGTTCCTTTCTGTTCTCCTCGGTAGAAGGGCCTTCCATTTCTTAAATGAGTTTTTCTTCTTTCCAATCACATCTTTTACTTCATTTGTAAGCCATACTGGTGTCCTTTTGGACTTTCCATGCCTCTTTCTTTTTATTGAATGCATTTTAGTTCGGCCTGTTTTAAGGTATTTTTAAACAGTTTCCAAGCATTTTGAGGGATTTGATTTTTTTACTGCCTTTTAGTTTGTTCTTTACAATTTTTCTCATTTTGGTGAAATTCCCTTTGTGAAAGTTTAATGTCTCCGTGTTAGTTTTCACTGACAGTTTGCTATCCAAACTTACGTTGAAGGTTATTGTGTTATGGTCACTGGTATCTATGGGCTCAGTTACAAGGACATCTTGAACGAGATCTTGTTCATTAGTTAGCACCAAGTCCAAGATCCCCTTTCCCCCCACAATGTTTCTGTAGGTGAGTTTGAAATTTCTTGAAGTTCTAATTCATGAGATTCTAGCTCTTCATTTATGTACAGGGCCACACCGCCACCATTTTCCTCTCTCCTGTCTTTCCTGTACAGTTTATAACCTGGAATCTTTGTGTCCCATTTGTTTTCCTCCGTCCACCAGGTTTCTGTTATGCCAATAATATCAATATTTTTTTCTTTGCCAAATATTCCAACTCCCCCTATTTTTGTTCAAGGCTTCTAGCGTTTATGCACAGACATTTATATTTATTTCTCTGGTGCACTTTCAACTTTGGCTGTTTGTGAGAATTTGTAGAAGGCCTACCATGTCCTACCTCTCGTATCTATCTCTTTCTGTTGACTCAGCCATTTGTGTATGGATTTCGTCCTCCATACTTGGCATTTCACCTAACCAGAAGCTGCCCAGCTCCTGTTTTCCCCCTAGGAATCAGTTTAAAAGCTGCTCTGAAATCTTTTTAATATTAGTCACAGGAACAGAGCATGACAATTCCTCCTCTGCCCCATGATTTTACCCGCTGTCCCTCGCTTTACTCCTGCCTGTCTGATATCTGTTTCTCCATTACTTTCCAAGGTGTCAACCATTTCCTTTCAGGGAAGAACATGGACATTTCTGTCAAGGTTAAATGAAGTGTACTGAATTCTTGTATGTAAGGTTTGGGGCATATATTTCTATTTTCAAATACTTCCTGCTGCCTGTGCCAGATGAATATAACAATAACTTATTGTGAAATGCAGTTCTTATAAATCACACATTTATTGTTTCAGCTTCCTTATAACAGGAAATTGTGTGCATTTTGAATTTTATTCCTAAGATTCTCACCCATTTCATGTTCAACAGTAATCCAAAGGCTCTTTCATAGTACACATTTATAGCACTATAATTTCACTTTAACTGCCATGGCACAGGCAGCAGGAAGTATTTGAAAATAGCCTATGGAGTTTTAGGTTTTGAAATTTGAAGAGGTGCCAAGGCCGTTTGGCTAAGAATTCTAATATCTCTCGCAAAACCACAGATCCCAGGATTCTATGTAATGAAGTAGAATCATATTGCTATAACTGCGCAGTGTGTTTTGCTAAGTGTGATTTCAGCAATGATCATGCTGTTCCTATTTTTAATTTTGTTAACATCCATGTGGAAGTGGGTTATTTTAACAGTCCAACACTGGATGTTCCTTGAAACTAATCCAATGTCAAATAGCGCCCCACCCCTCCACTGCATTGCTCAGCCAATTCCATATCAGTTCCTTTCAGGCAATATTTCAGACATGTTTGTTAATTTTTAAAAAAATGGGGTTTTCCCCATTGTGCAGTGACAGAATACACTGCACAATGGAAAAACCACTGCAAAAAACAAAAACCAAACAAACAAAACAAAAATGTCTCTTAACCTAAGGTATCTATGAGTGACAGCTATGCGTTTATTCCATTTACTCTCTTAGGGCCCATCCAGACAGGGCCCAAAATGCACAAGCTCATGCACTTTTACTAGAGGCATCCAAATGATGCATCTGGTAAAATCAAATTAATTTGAGAGAAAGCAGGAAAACACTGTTTTGCCCCAAATTAATTTGACACCTGGAAAGACCCAGCTCTTTCATAAGATCTGGGCCTTTCCAGGTATGAGCCCAATACACACAGCTGTCTCAAGATTTCTAGGCAGCTGGAGCCCAGAAAACCCTAGACAGCACCCACTCCTCCTAAAAACCGCAGAAAATCCTAAAAATTAAAAATTACTCACTTGGCCACCATGAAGCTGCTGTCAGAGTCCCCCTGGTGTGTAGAAATGATGCACCAGGAGGAGGGAAAAGGAGGAAAATTGATCCTTGTCCATCTGCCTCCCTCCAACACATCATTTCTACATTTATTTATTTATTTATTATTTCGATTTGTATACCGTCCTTTCCAATTGGCTCAGGACGGTTTACAGTATATCGAACTACAACAAAAGCATAAAAGCAATAAAATTATAAAACAATTCCACATGAAAACATAACACAGTAAAAGCTGTAGGACAATTTCACAATAATCCGCCAACCCAGGATAGTTATAGGCCAAATGCCTGCCGGGACTCAGGCAGCAGTTTCATGGTGGCCGGGTGAATTTTTAATTTTTAGGCCTTTTCTGGGGAATTTTGTTTGGTGTCCAGCAGGGCACCTAGACACCCCCCAAGTTTTGGGGGAGGTGTGCGGACTTTAATCTGTGCCCAATCAGGTTTCTTAAATTTGTAGTTTGTTGATATTCCAGCCCTATTTGGCAGAAAAGGCTAAAAGACACATAAAACTAGAACTACCATTATTCCACAGTATTGTACCATGGCAATTAGTCATGCCAACTTGTATTAATTCTATTATAAACACACCCTTTAAAATAGCAACTAATGAAAAATTCAAAGACATAGCCACATTAGTCTGGAAGATTCGTTTGTAAAGGGACCTTGTAGCACAACCTAGCATAATACTGTCTTTATGTATAAGTCTTGAAATTTAACTTTAAAATCCATGCAAAAATTCTGAGACGACGTATCTATGAGCCAATGTAAGTGCTATACCTTAACTCTTATCCATCTCCTACTCTGAGTCAAGTGGTAAAAGCATGACATTAGTCCATCCCAAGTGATCCTAAAAGAAGCAGTGACTTCCTTTATTTTCTCTGCCATTATTCTGTTACCATTATGACATCATACTATGACTGCTTGCCTTGAGAAGAGGGTTTACCTGGCTATTGTTGCTTTATACTGAGGTTCTTCAACATGAAAGAGAGAAAAATGAGACAACTTGCCCTCCCATACCTGTTGCTCTTGTGAAAGAGAGGGGACCTTTAAGCCCATTGATCACATGCTTAAAGCCTTCAGCCCTCTCACAGCTGCTGCCCATGTGAAAGAGAGGGAATCTCCAGGCTCTATGTCCATGCCACAAAAATATCATTGCAGATTTGATAAATATGAATTTAATATGATGTGTGAGAATGAATGGAAGGATGGATGGAGTTAATAATTTTGGAGACACCAGTATATTATTAAGGCCTGCAATGACTAACTCCCTGCTTACTGGACTGTGATTAAAACCTGCTAATGGCAGCTTAAAAGGTAAACTCTGTTTAGAAACTATGACAATGGAAACTGAGATCAATCCACGATGGAAGACATCTATCATTAATTTACAATTTTGGGACAACATCAGCAGAATATTCCTATAAAAAGACTTAATAATGCTCAAAGTATGACAGACAGAGTTGCTGTTCACCCGCTATGCTCTGCTCCATGGGAAGGAGAGAGATAGTGTACCTATGGAGAGTGTCAGATATGCTATGGGAAAGCATGATTCTGGTCACTTTGGGGCTTCTTTCTCAAGGGAAGAGGAAGAAGTGCACTTTTGGAGTCTTAGATTTTGTGCAGGTTCTGCTATATGGAAAACAGAGATCTGGTCCTTGGCATTGTGCTTAGGAAAAGGATGCATTTTGGCATTTTGAAGTTATGGCGTTATGGAAGTTTTGGAACTAGGCATTGACAGGCTGCAGGAAAGCAGGCTCTGGCCTAACAGGTGCTTCTCCAAGGAGGAAGAAAAAGATATGGTAATATTTGAATGCCTGAGGATGAATGTGTGTACATGTGTGTGAATGTTGAGTGAAAATGTAATTCCCCTTTGTTAGCCATGTAATTGTAAATCCAATGTAGTTGCATAGAATCTGTATGTCTGTATGTCCGCTGTCATTCTTTGTCTAAATGTTTTTCTGTAAAGTTCTGATATAACCTCTCACACTGGAAATTGCAATAAAAAGAACCTATGCTTTAAAGTTATTGAAAAGTCATTCATGACACCACCCACATGCAGAATTCCTTTCTAACAAGAACTGTTCCCTTTGTACTCTGAACCTGAAGGAACTTCCTAATTTTATAATCTTTGTACAGTTGGCACACATCATCTTAGATGAAGGAAAAGATCATGTTACTGCTTCAGTTCCATGCTTATAAATTCACAGAACTGGTAGATTACCCCCCCCCCAAAGGACAATGCAATAGTATCTATCATCACATCTGGAAGCACTATATTATCTTAAAGGGAACAGCTTGGTATACAAGCTCTTCCAACCCCAGTTGCCAACTTCCTTCTGCCTTTGATAACTGTCTCCGACTCTAGGAAGAGCCAGGCTTGACTTTCCTCTGCCATTAAATGCCACATACTGATGTTCTCTCAAGTCTTGTTTCACTACACTGTTGTAGCACTATTATTTGTCTTTAATGGCATCACATGGAATTTTGGGATTTACAGTCAAGGGAAAAGTGTTTAGAATGATCAGCCAGAGAGTTATTGGGCCTCACTAAAATACAAACCCCAGAATCCCATGGGATGCAATGCGACCATGGAAGTTAAAGCAGAATAACAGTGCAGTAACTGTGCAGTGTGGGATCCACTGTTCACCAAAGATTTTATAAGATGATGAGTGGGAATTGTGTGGACCTTCCGATGTAACTGGATCAAATCTCTGTTCAGCCATGAAACTCACTGGTTGGTATTGGACAAATAATACACTCTCAGCTTCAGAAGAAGTCAAAGGCAAACACCCCTCTGAACAAATCCTGCCAGGAAATCCCTGAGATAGGTTTACATTAGGGTTACCATAGTTTGGAAATGTCCTAAAGGCATGTAACCACAATAACAGCAACAGCAATAGCATCTATCTGTGTTATGTTCTTTTGGGCCCCTTCTAGGGCCCTTCTACACAGCACCTAAAATGTGGAAGTTACTGGGTTTTTTTTAAAAAAAGGTGGCTAAATGATGCTAGCAGTCAATCTACACTGATTCGCTGCAATTGATGAAAAACATGTGTTAAAAAGGTCAGCTTATATTTTGATTCAAACATCAAAACATTCAAACATATTCACATCACTGAATATCTCTGCACTTGCAAAAAAGTGATTTCCTCCCTCCCCCCTCCACCCCTGTGGAAACTGCTTCAGCACACATGCATTTTTTAAAAGCCTGAAACAGCTGATCAGCTGATTGAGCTGTCAAACAGACACACAGTTGGTTCAAGGGAAACATAAACAGAGAGCAATTACAACTCTGAAACTCTTTATTTTAAACTTTGTAATATTAAATAGAGTTTGAATAAACAATTGGGCGCAGAGAGAATCTGGCAGAAGTTCTTTTAAAAATAATAATAACAAAAATAACTTTATTTGTATTCTACCCTATCTAAATACATTCAGATTTGCATATATGCATATGAGGTTCTACCCTATGTGCAGAACCTCATATGCGTACATGCAAATCTGAATGTATTTATATTAAAATGTTCTCATGTGCACATATATAGTCCAACTTAATGGAGTGATTAAAAAAACAAAATCTTCTGCTGGATGTCCCCCAACTGCCCTCCATCTTGTTCTGATACAGAGGAAGCCTGTGAGGATGGCAGGGGAAGAAATCCTAGGATTCACAGGTCTGTGTGGGGATCTGTAGTTAGGTCCTGGGATTTTTTTTACCACCCATTTAAAACCCAAATTTTGGTGCTGTCTGGAAACACCTCTATACTGCCATATAATCCTGATTATCAAAGTAGATAATCCACATTATCTGCTTTGAACTGGACTATATGACTCTACACTGCCATATAATCCAGTTCAAAGCAGGCGGTCTGCAGTATAGAAGGGGCCTAACTCTCCGTCATCCCAATCCTCATTTTTCAATCAATCAATCAATGATTTATTGCAGTCTATGACCAGCACATAGAATGGGGCACAGATGCCCAAGGAAGGGGAATCACAGTTCCCAAATAGGTCAAATATAAAAACAGATTAAAAACATGTTATAAAAAGAAAACAGATTAAAAAAACAAGTTAAATTACAGTTTAAAGAGCAGGTATGTGTCTAAGGGAGGGGGTGGCTAATAGGAGATATCAAGCTACTGGGAGGTTCTGGAGGGGGATGAGAAGGGAACATTTACAGCATTTCAGTTATAGTAAGTTACTCTAGCTGTATTCCCAGCAGAAAATTGCCTTGTGGGGTCAGTCATTGACCGCCTAATATTAATTGCATCCTCATTTTTATTTACACCCTGCCATATTCTTGTAATTCATAGAATCATAAAATTATAGAATCCTTGAGTTGGAAGAGACCTCGTGGGCCATCAAGTCCAACCCCCTGCCAAGAAGCAGGAAAAACACATTCAAAGCATCCCCGACAAATGGCCTCCATCTGTCAAGGAATCATAAAATGTAAAGAAAAACAATAAACCTAAGAGCTTATAATGATCACTATTAAAATGGAGTTAAAATGGAGTTAAATACAGACTATTCACAATTGCAACACAATTTAAAAACATGCCTTCTCAGTCTCTGCCCATGCCCTTGGGATGGAGGTAAATTTATATATGTATCCAAGCTTGTGTACCTACTTCCACTCCCATTAATCCCATCCCATTCCTCCTTAGTAGCATTAAGAGACTTTACAGTACCAATGACATTGTGTAATACCACAGTTCTCTTAAAAAGAAATGAAAGGTTTTGAGAAAATAATGGAAAACTGGAGCCTTGAATTATAGCTAGCTTTTTTAGAAGGTGTGCTTTTCTATGGACTAGTAGTGAGTTCTTGTCTTTATCTTCCTTTCATGCATATTCTTACTTCACCTAAAGATTAATGAGGTCTCCAAAGAACCATTAATAGAAAAATAATTTTTTCCTGCTGAGAAAAGGATTCTCGTCAATTTTTGATTATTTTTCCACACTTCAAGACCTTTTAAAATGTGTCTGTGTAAAGGGAAAAAATCCTTAGTCATTCACAAAACTCAACTGTTTTGTGTTCAAAAATATATTTTGTAAATATATTTTGTACAAGGCTAAGGTTTCTCCCTAATTTCTTTTTCACAAATAAGTCTCAAAGTGTGAGAAATCTTGCAGGGATTGATTGTTTCCTTACTTGGTTGTCTGAGACAGCATTTCTTGTTAAGAATGAGAAAATTTCCTTGATCATAAGTAGATATTTTCATGGAACTGCAGACTCTGCTTGAATAGGATTAGAATCATTCACACAAGTAGGATCCCTCTTATAAGACCTCATACTTCATGGATAATCCTGCTTGTGTTTAAGCAAGAATGGGTAGAACCATCTCTCCTTCAACAAGACTGTGATGACAGGACTAACTTGTGCAGACCAGTTTCTTTACTAAAATGTATATATCTTGCCCAGATTTAACTCTTGCACCAATGTTCTATTGATCTGCAACACTGGCCTAATATTGTTTCTATGTTTTCAGCAAGTAAAGCTTCAGTAATTATGCTTCAACAGGCAATCATTTTGATTAATCTTAAAACTGGATGGAGGTGACCTTTCCTTGCAATATATCCCCACAAGAGGAAGTTAGGGGTGTTCTTGGACATTATCTTAGTTTACAGTGGATGATGGTGGGGCCCCAGCCTGCCACATGTGAACAGAGTGTATGTCGCAGAGCATGGCCAGAAATTTTTGTACTGCTACACACCAAAAGCGATTTGCAGTTTCTCAAGTCGCTCCTGACATGAAAAAAAAAATCACCAATGTCTTATCATACCCTATTTTTGCCCCATAATCATGATCTCCCTAATCTAAACTGAGGGAAAGTGATCATTTCATTTCATTGATAATTCATCCTTAACATAGAAAGGTGTATATCCGTGCTTGCATTCATGCATAGTTTTCATATCTAACCTTAAGAATAGACAAAATCTGAAATTCTTAGCTCAACTTAATTTTGTATTTAGCATCTAATGGTTGCCTGTTGTGAAGCCACCCTGAGTCCCCTCCGGGGGTGAGAAGGACAGGGTACAAATGCTCAAAATAAATAAATAAACAAACTTAATCCTATTTATTGCAAACTTTAAAGACCAGCATATATTGTTCCTTTCCTCAAAGAAGACACTAACAAACATAAATTATGGTTGTTCTAGGACTCACTGCCTTTCTTTATACAGTTTTGAAGTTACTTTTTTGGAACTAATATTTACTGCAGAACAGGTATTTATTCCTCACTTCCTTACAAAGCAACCCCCACTGCATTGAATCCATTGATTCTGGATCTAGACTTTTTGCCATGGTACTTTTACCACATATTAAAGTTTGATCATACACACACACAACCACACACACACAGAGACAACTGAGAAGATCCACTGGGTCCAGCGGGGCTTTCTTCCAAGAAAGATGGCCTTCTGTTGCCAGTTTTGTTGATATGTACCTGACAGCAGGTTTCTCTGAACTCAGTGGGATCTACATCTAGGACTGTGTTATTAACAGGATTACAAATTAGCTTGTGAAATTTAAATGGAAACTGTAATTATGCACTTATGTTCACAGATCGAGTCTGTAAATTCATCTTTTGAGAATATGTTATCTATTGTGGTTATTGTCAAATGGGCCATTAGCTGCATTAGACAATCCATTTAGTTGGCCAAGTCAAATCAATGACTTATTTTTCAAAATTAAAGCCTGAAGCTCTGTGCTTGAAATGTTTTTGGCAGCTTTAGGACCAATTGTACCTGCAAATAATTACGACTGGGAAAAAAGAACAAATAATAAGAAACTTTGGCCTGCAAGAACATTAAAATGAAGCACATGAATGTCTGTTAAACAATGTAGCTTATACATTTGGCATATGGGAAGAATAATAAATATTCCAGTGATTTACCTGATAAGTTGTCCGAAATATCAAAATGGCTCTGATCTGAGAAATAAGAAAAGAGAATTTGTTTAAAAAAACTTAAAAGGCAGAATATGAGACAAAGATTGGGAAATCAGAAAACATAACATAGTATCTTAATGATTAATAGCTGTTGAAGATGAATAAAATGTCTCTGTTCAGAAACAGCATACCTGTAATTTTGAGAACAAATAACTCAGCCATCATTTTCACATTATCCTTCAAGCTCAACTCATATAAGAATCTGCCTACTTGAAATATGGAACTGAATTTGATAGCTTCATTATGATAAAGCTTATTTCCTTCAAAAACACATTTCATTAATGGAATTATACTTTAAGAATGCAGTACACAAAACATTTTAAAGCAAAATGTACAACCCCCAAGAAGTTCATACAAAAATATTTAGAGTGATATGAGACCTGCCACTAGAATCCCTGTTGCTTCTCCTCCACCCTAGTGCACAGGTATGCTAGTATGCTGTCCTGTAAATTCTATATGTCACTAGACATATGAGGCATAAACACTGAACAATGGCATTTATTTATCTATCTATAGTGTCAGAAACAAATTGGAAGTACAATTATAATGTATTCAAAAACACAAAGTTAATAACTTGGCATTATGCTAAATGTCCTTTGACCAGAAGTTGGCCACTTGTAATGCCTCTGGTGTCACTGTGAGAAGGTCCTCCATTGTGCATGTGGTAGGGCTTAGGTTGCATTGTAATAGGTAAAATCATGTTTCTTCCATAAAATGCATGTCTCCAACAAGTTTGCAATGTGCAAATATTGACAGAAAGATCATACAATTTACCCATACTTTCAAAAACACCCCTACCCCAAAGAAGTGTTTGTAGGCCTCTATAGGTCCTCTAGTGTTATGCTGTGGTATACTTCTGGTCCAGGTGTAGTCAAAACAGAAGGCCCATGGTTTCAGCTATCCACAGGGGAAGTTGGAATGTATTCTACAGGGATTTTGGTGTGCGTATCATAATATAGTAGTAATCTCCCTCCTTCTTTCTCTCTTTGGGAAATAGTATTTGTCATTCTAGACATGTTTTCAAGTATCTATGCAGGGACTTGGAATGTCTCCTCAGAGAAATGGGAGTTGTACTATAGTAGTAATTGCTCTTTCTTCCTCCCTCCCTCTTTGGGAAATAATATCTGTCATTCCAGCCAGCAGGTGCAAACACCGATTAGCTTATCAACTGAATCTTGAAAAGCATTAACACTGCAACCTCCAATTCCTTTTCACCTTCTAGTGCTTTAACAGCTTGTTGGAAATAACCCCCAAAAGCTGGCAAAAACCACTGACATCTCTCTGTAGCAGACTTGCTTTGACACTTACCAGAGCTATGCAGGATGCTGCAGAGGAGAACCAGTAGTGTCCAATGCATGATGACCACCACCCAGAGTAGAGAGCCTTTTCCCACCCAGAGCTCTCCTCCTCTTCCTCCCTCTCTGCTCCAAATGGGCAGTGCTGCAGCTGACACTTTCTGGCCTCACCTTTTCAAGCTCAGGTGCTTTATATACAACACTGCCAGACCCTCCCTTATTCCCATGCACTTTCTTCCTGAGATGGCCACAGCTGGGCAAAGCAGAGTGGCCGCCAAACAGGATCTTCACTTTATCAGGCTCGGCACACTGAAATGCTTTTTAGAAAAGGAAAGGTTGGGTGTGAAAACTCCTTCTCCTTTCCTTTATCATTTTTTCCATAGCCAGATGAATGGAGCTGGTTGGTAACAACTGGACTGCATTTACTGTAGAAGTGTGGCACCCAGTCCAAATGAGATGCCAATCAGTAGTCCACAAAACTTAACAATACCTGATACGATGGAATGTAACCCATGCATTGTTGGTTAGAGATGGATGCCTTAATATGTTTCCAATACATGATAGTTTCACATACATTAATTCATTTGCTCAATCCATTCTATTTTCACACAGTCTGCAGTTCTTCTGGAAACAACAAGTGAATTAATCTTACCCCTTGTGATATTGCATATTTCATCCTGAAATATGTATTTTAATGGAATGGAATGGAGAACTTCATTGGAAGCTTGAAGTAGTGCGAGAACTAAATCTATAGACTCAATGGAATCTTCACGGACCTCTATTTCTAGTCAAAGGCAAAAGAGGATCTAAACTGGACCATTTGTAGTACTGACAATATAAGCAGAAAGACGAGGGTGGGGTGAGACATGAAACAGAAAACAACCTGGTTTTGAGATCGTTCTGATTAACCATTCTTTACAAAAAGGTCATTCTTCCTTGTAAGGTTTAGCCTTTCACACATATCAGAAATGAACTTATTTTTAGCTATGAGCAATGAGGGGTGGACAATCTTAATAGAAAGGAACATACTGCAATGTAACAAAGTATCCTTAGAATGCAGTTCAATTATACTAGGCCAGGGCACAATCCAACGTGAAGGATTCCTATTCCAGTCCCATAGAAATGAATGAGGCAGGTGTTCTTGTGCAGCTCAGATATGTTTCTGTGTAGTCTGTACAGGACAGGTTTATTGTGGATTGTACTGCCCTGAGGTTGTAAAACACATCTTATTACATTCTCCCACAGGCAGGAGGGAAGGGGGGGAAAGATGGACAAAGCCCCTTTAATAGTGGGGACGCGACCTATCCCAGCAAGATCCACCTGTGGCTGGCCATCCTATGACGTTTCCCCACTTCCTGCCGCTGTCCGTCTCAAGGAGCCCGATGGTGGGAAAGAAAAGGGGGAGGTAAGAGAGAACTCCATTTACACAAGGCCTCTATGAAAAACACACATCCCAGATGCTTCTATGCTCACCTTCTGCCCAGTCAAGGGTGGTGTAAGATGGTGTTGGCATCCTAGAAAAGGGCCAGAGAGTGGTCACAGTAACTTCATTGGTTACTGCCTGCATCCAGCCCACGGAGACTCATGGAGCAGGGGGGAAAGTATCCTTCTCTTTCTAACTATTTTCCTAAAATGGTGCATTTTTATCTCTGACATTTGCTTTTTGGAAGTGTCTTATATGAAAAGAACAACCTCCCACTTGTATGAAAAGAATAATTCTAAAATACATGCTACTTCTCAATATCTAGTATGTAGTTTAGGGCCCTGCCACACAGCCCTATATCCCAGAATATCAAGGCAGAAAATCCTACAATATATCCTTTGAACTGGGTTATCTGAATCCACACTCAGATAATGTGGGATTTTCTGCCTTGATATTTTGGGCTATAGGGCTGGGTGGAAGGCCCCTGAGTTTTTGATCTTTCAGAATTGAAACAATGTTGCTAAATAATACAAAATCAAATTATTTCAGATTTCCCCTTCAACATTTCAAATGTGCCTCTCTGGCTCCTTCCACATAGCTAAATAAATCCCACATGATCTGCTTTGAACTGGAATATATGGCAGTGTGGATTCAGATAACCCAGTTCAAATCAGATATTGTCAGATTTTCTGCCTTGATATTCTGGGTTATATAGCTGTGTGGAAGGCCCCTCTGAGTTCTTTATTAATAGTTACATTGGTCTGTCAAGCATTTTTGCTCTTTATAACTCCATTTTATTGTGGTGGTGTCAAATATATTTTACTCTTGAAATGTCTACAAAACTTATAAAATTATTTTATTTATAACAGTACATTTCAAAGAAAAAGTGAAAGATTAACTGGGGTGGGATCCCAATGGAGGCTGGAGCTTCAGTGTCGGTTGGTTAATCCACTCTGGATGTTAAACTGAACTTTAAATTCTAAACTATGAACTTTAAAGAAACTTGGATATTTCCTTTGGAGTTTAGACTAATCCTCAGAATGAATTTATCACCTGACTGACATCAGTGCCTCTAGCCTCCACTAGTAGACCCATATAGAAAATTAGATTCTGTTAAAACTGTAAATTCAGGATGTCTGTCTATAGTACAAACTCAAAGACATTTAACATTTATTCTATCTCTTCCTGGAAGATGAAACTCTGCAAGGACACAGTAGAGATCTTTATTGGGGATTCTCAATAATCAACAAACTATAATTTTCATAACATTATAACAAACTATAATTTTCATAACACTGATATATGTGTGTGTGTGTGTGTGTGTGTGAGCGTTTGTATCATAGTTGTAGTCATGGCTTCATCAGCAATCAGAATCCAAATCATCTTAATCATTCAGCTGATGAATGAAGTATTTGTGCCTAAAGATTTGGGCACCATGACATACTTCTTGGGATATTTTGGAAGAACCAACAATAACAGAATGTATAGATATAAAGGCTGACTATCACTAGCAATTGGCTAGAGTTAATCAAAGCAAACATTATTTTGTATAAATAGGTATAATCTGTCTAACCCAACACCATGGTACATCTCCCTCCATCCCTTTCTAGTCTTTGTATAGCCATACAACAGTCAATGAAAAGTATTTAAATACATACAATATATGGAGGTACATAAAGATGTGGCATTTTTTTAATAGCAAGGAGATATCAACAAATTGAAGATACAAACATACAAAGTGGGAATCTTGGTGATATGTTTCATATGGTCTTCTTCAGGTACAAAATTGGCCTCAAAAGAAGATATCCTTTACATTGATCAAAGGCTGTGAGTAATCACTCTATTCATCAGGGGGGGAAAACCACCCTAATGTTACCTGCCCAAATGTATCTCCCTTTATGAACTATCATGGAGGTTAAGATCTTCTGGGGAGGCCCTGCTCTTGGTCCCTCCTGCTTCGCAAGTTTGGATCATGTGCTCTTAATGTTTCTATTAGGTGGTTTTAATTTTTATGTTTTTATGTCTAAATGTTTTTTTTAATCTTAGGGTTAATTGTCTTATTGAATGTTTGTATGCATAGTCAGATGTTTTGTTTAGATTTATGATTTAGTTTTTATGCATGTGAGGCACTGAATTTTGCCATTATTTGTTGTAAACCACTTTGATTCCACCCCCCCCCCCCGGTGAGAAAAGCGGTATATCAATACAGTAAATAAATATTATACAACCTCAAGTAGTTTTTGACATGTGGCAACCTCAGCACATTATTTTCTTGGCAAGATTTGTTTAGAATGAGTATGACATGGCCTTCCTCTGAGGATGAAGAAGTGCAACTTGTCAAAGGCTGAGCAGGCTGACCCTGGTCTCTCAGAATCCTGGTCCAGTTGCTCAAATCACTATACCAGCCTGGCTTATTTTAATAATATATCCCTATTAAATTGTTAAATATGAATTAAAAGGGATGAGAAGAAGATCTTTGCAACCACACGGAGGCTAAAATATTACCTTCATAAATTTGACAATCCTGCTTATAGAAAAACATGAAGTTTTGTCTTATAACTACATTTCCTGACTATATAAAGGCATAAAATTATCATTTATTTCCAAAAACAATGGGTTTCCTAAAAGCTGATATAGTAGCTCCTGTGCTTGCAAAAAAGTAATTTTGGAAGCAATTTCAGTCATAGAACCAACTCTTATTTAATTCTTTCCCCTGTTTGATTCTTTGTTGGGCCTATTGACAATTTATAATTTTTGATCATATAAAATGTCCTCTGTATACATAACTTCTTATGGGCAGTTATTATCAAGATTTTCATTTTGTATTTGGCTGTTGATACTTTACTTATTGTAAAGCATTGCTGTAAAGAACATCTTTGTTAGACATTGCATGTATACAAAGCATTTAGCATTGACATTTGATGACCAACTCTGGAATAATGAGACCAGACACAAAACCTGAGTTAAATAAAAGCCGTTCTATTTGACCTAGTACTGATTTCTTACAATAGAGATCATCTGAAAGAGAAATAAAACTGTTGGTGATACATTTGCTTTTATTACTGCAAACAGGATAAATTTAATTTTCACATTTTTCTAAACCTCTTTTAATTTCTTTCCAGACTTCTTCATAGCTTTTTAAAAATAATAAATGGTTCTTCATTCTTTCAACTCCCAAATATTTTTTCCTAAACCTCTTTTAATTTCTTTCCAGATGTCCTCATAGTTTTTTTTAAAATAATAAATTGTTCTTCATGATTTCAACTCCCAAATATTTAATCCCCCTTTTTCTGCTTTAAAATTTGAACAATTGGTTCATTCATTGTTCTCATCTAAAAATGTGAACAAGGTTTGTTTTGGGGGCTGGAGGAGGGGTTAGGTGCTATTCTTTGGGTTCCAGCAGCCCAAAAGGTATGGGGTGGCAAATGGGGACCCACTCCCGGGTAGTCCTGGGACTACCGGTAGTGCATTCCCACAGGCCCAATACACCATTGTATCTGGACCTTTCAGGAAGACCCAGATCTAATGGGGTAATTGATTAATGCAGAATAACCAAGATTATTCCAAATCAATTCGTTTTTATGGGGGCATCATTTGGACTCAGCATCCATATTTTGGTAGACCCCTAAATTCATTTTTGGGAGCCTTCCAAATTCAATTCAGAGAAAAAAATACATTTTTTGGTCTGACAACCAAAATATCCAGCCCATTGGCGGTAATGGGGAATTTACGAGGCTCCCCTTTCTATCATTTTTAGGGCATCAGTCTCAAGAAACCACTCTTTCTGGGACACTTTCTCCCTATATCCTTCAATAAAACCTGTATTAAAGGAATCAGACTTAAGAAACCATCCTTTCTGGGATCCTTTCTCCTTGGACCTCTTCACATGTGCCACCAGTGGTGCCTGCTATGTACCCCGCATCATCCAAGTTTCCTCCTCATCCCCCTCATCACACGGAGGGAAGCCTAAGCCTCAGTAAGTCATCTGGGTTCCTGCTTTAAAAAGGGAGACCTGGCTACTTCTCCTTCACTGACCCTTCTTTTCTAAGCTGCTTCAAGCCTCAAGCCAGCTGGGTTCAGGTTTTAAGGGAGAGGAAACCTGGCTATTTCCCCCTTCAAACCTCAAGCCGACTGGGATCATGTTTTAAGGGAGACCTGGTTATTTCTCCCTCCACCCTCCCTTCTTCATTACATGGGTAGAAGCCTCTTTATGCTGGCTCAATACATCTTTCCTTATGGAAAGGTGAGAGGCCTCCCATCCTTTCTGAGATCCTTTATCCTTTTATCCTTCAATAAGATCTGGGTTAAAGACATCATACTTAAGAAACAACCCTTTCTGGGATTGTTTGCTCCCAACACCCTTTTCAATGAAGCTGTGTTAAGGGAGACACACCACCTGAATGAGCATTAGTGAGAGAGATATATATACTAGCTGTACCCGGCACGCGTTGCTGTGCCCTATTTAGGAGATGCGAGAAAGTCTGAGTATGTAAGGGTTGGAAATGATGTTACTTAAGGTCTTGGTGGGGTGCTTGGGAACTGATCTTGAGTTTGGAAGTTGTAGTTCACCTACACCCAGAGAGCACTCTGGACTCAAACAATGTTGGATCAGGACCAAACTTGGCATGAATACTGAATATGCCCAAATGTGAACACAGATGGAGTTTGGGAAAATAGACCTTGAAATTCGGGAGTTACAGTTTCTGGGATATATAGTTAACACGCAACGAGCATCCTGAACTCTTGCAACAATGGAATTGAACCAAACTTGGCATATTGAACTCATTACCAACAGAAAGTACTGGTAACTGGTGCCCAACTACAGGGATGTCTGGGGTGCTGAGTAGAGAGCATAGGGTGGCAATGATGCTGGAGCTTGAAAGTTTAGAAAGCCCTTTCCAGGTGGTTCCCCCTGCCTCTTTTGCTGCTTTTTTATTACAGATTTATTATTATATGTAATTTTATACTCAGGGTATTAAAATAATAAAAATAATATATATTATTATTTATATAAATAAAAATAATAAATATTATTTATATAAATAATATTAATTTATTATAATATTTATTATTATTTAATACCATGGGTATAAAATTACATATAATAAAACTATATAAATAAAAATGTAATGTTCGTTTGTGGGATTAAATAATATAAGAATAAATCTAGGCCTTACCTGCCTCCCCCTTGCCCTCTTCCCTTCCACGAGGAGGCTCCTGGGAGTTGGAGTCCGGAAGGCGAGGCCTACAGGCACGCCAAAGCTTTGGGCTCGCCCTCTTCCCTTCCCCAAGGGCCTTCAGGCTCTGTTGCTTCTCCTCCTCGCTGCTCTTCCTTGGCCCGAATGAAGGGAAGGGTCCTTCCGTGCGCCCTTCCCCTCCCACTCCCATGGAGAAAGCGGCAAGTAGGAGGGCGAGGCGGGCATGCTGCCTCCGCCCACCCTGGTTTCGGCCGGCCCTTGGCGCCTCCAGATGAAGGAGAGCAAGGAGGACCCTTCCCTTCATTCAGGCCGAGGAAGAGCAGCGAGGAGGTAGAAGCAAAGGAGCCTGAAGGCCCTAGGGGAAGGGAAGAGGGCGAGCCCGAGGCTTTGGCGTGCCTGTAGGCCTCGCCTTCCAGACTCCAACTCCCAGGAGCCTCCCCTGCGTTGGGCATCAGTCCGGCACCGGAGCGAGTTGGAGAACTCTGAGGGCGACTCGCAGCCGTCTCCGTGTTCTTTCCTGGCTTTGTCCCCCCTGCGAGTGAGGCGGCGGTTGGAGGGAGGGGGTGAAGTGGGAGGGGGTGGAGAGGACCAGGCCAGGGGAAGGGGGTGGATTGTTTGTGGGGATGCCAGGGGGCGTGGCCTCCGCTGGAAAGCACCGTCGGCATTTTGTGTGGGCCGATGTCAGCCAATGGGATTCAATGGGATACAAAAAATTAGTTTTTTTGTATCGTTGTTTTGGGGGCCTTCTAGGTTTTGGGGGGAAAATTTCTTTGCTAAAAACCTTCCTTGCCTGAGGCCTATTTTTGTTGCCGAGTTTGGTGTCTCTGCCTTGGATGGTTTCTCTGTCTGTGGCAGTCGTTCAACGACGGGACCTCCTTTATATATATAGACTAGCTGTACCCGGCACGCGTTGCTGTGCCCTATTTAGGAGATGCGAGGAAGTCTGAGTATGTAAGGGTTGGAAATGATGTTACTTACGGTCTTGGTGGGGTCATGGCTGTGTCGTTGTGGGTTGTTCTGGTGGGTGGGATGTTGAAGTCCTGTGGAGTTGGTGGTGTGTGGTTGGGATGGTGGTTGGAGTAGAGATTGTGGTGTTGAGTGTGTAGTTTGGTGTTGTGAGTGTGCAGGGGTAGTGTGGTGTCGATGTAGTGGGTCTGTAGAGGTAGGCATATGTGTGGCTGTGTTGTTCTGGTGTTTGGTTGGTACTGTTGCTGGTTTCTGTTGAGTTTAGCAGTGGTATGTGGTGTGGATGTACGTTGTGTGTGTTGTGTGTGGTTTAGTGCTGTTTCTGTAGTGGGTCTGTAGTTGTGTAGTGGGTCTGTAGAGGTAGACATCGTGAGTTGTGTGGGTGTCATGTTGTGGGTGTAGTGTTTGTTAAGTGGTTGTCTTTTGTCCTGTGAGTGGTATGTATGTGCTCTGTGCACATAGTTGTGTATCTTCTGCATATTGGCGTTGTGTGGTATTTTGAGCCTGTGTGGTATTAAGTTGTGTGTAGGTATTACTTTTTTGGTGAGTTAGTGGGTGTGTGGTGGCATTGTGGGTGGTAGTATGTTGTGGAATGCTTGTGTGGGTGGGGTGTTTTGAGGGTTTGTGTGTGTTTGTAGAGTATCAGTGCAGTGTTGTGTTGTGTTGTGGTTGGAGTATAGGTGGAGTTGGTTTTTGTTTGTGGTGGTGGTAGGTGTTGTGTGTGAGGGGTCCCGTAAGGTTGGGGGAGATGGGTTATGATAGGAAGTTGTGTTGTGTGGGTAGGAATTGCTGGAGTATTGTGCCTGTGACGTGTGTGTATTTGGAGGTGTGTGTGGTGGTGAGTAGTGAGTGCAGTCCTGGGTTTTGTGTTGGGGAACTTGTCAGGTATTTGTGGGGTGTATTTTGTGTCTGGATGTGTGCTGGTTGTGATGTGGAGGGGGTGTTGCTTTTGCCAGTGGTGTTTGTTGTGAATTTTGGTTGGGGTCGGGTTTTGTGTTGCAGGTTTTTTGGTCTTGACAGTTTAACCCACAAACACCAACTGACTAAATTCAAATCACTCAGCATTCTAACCTAGCCTTGGCTGGCTCAGCCCACCGTTACTATGGGAACTCAGCCTCCCTGCATTTTGTGTGGGCCGTTGTTGGCCAATGGGATTCGCTGGCGGCCACAGAGGATGCTGGGAAATGTAGGGCTTTTTTGTATCATTGCTTTGGGGGCCTTCTAGGTTTTTGGGGGGGAAAGTTTCTTTGCTAAAAAGCCTCCTTGCCTGAGGCTTATTTTTGTTGCCAAATTTGGTGTTTCTGCCTTGGATGGTTTCTCTGTCTATGGCAGTCGTTCCATGACGGGACCTCCTTTATATAATACTAGCTGTACCCGGCACACGTTGCTGTGCCCTATTTAGGAGATGCGAGAAAGTCTGAGTATGTAAGGGTTGGAATTGATGTTACTTAGGGTCTTGGTGGGTTCATGGCTGTGTCGTTGTGGGTTGTTCTGGTGGGTGGGATGTTGAAGTCCTGTGGAGTTGTCGGTGTGTGGTGTTCCTGGCATTCTGCAGAGCTTGTGGATATACAATGTTTTTTGTCTTTCCATCTGTTGTGTTGATGTAGAGGTTCAGTGGTTTCCCAACTCTGGAGCACGCTACGTAGAGTTGTCCATGGGAGAAGCACTCTGTGTCAAGGTCTATGCCACAGATTTGTAGTGTTTGTCCTTGAGCCTTGTTTATGGTGATGGCAAAAGCTAGTGTAGTGCAGTGTCTTTCTGTTCTGGCGTTTGTTCTGCCCTTTTTTGTGTGATGTATGTAGTGTTGCGAGTGTGTCGTCCAATGCTGTTCTTTTTAGGAGGCATGACTTGTCTTTTGGGTCAGCTTATGCCTGTGTGGAAGGAAGGAATGGCAAGGTTGTGTTATAGACGCAAGGTTGTGTTATGTGCGTATTGTGTTGTGTGTAGGTATTACTTTTGTGTTATTCTGGGGGTATGTGTTTGTCAGTGGTGCCTGTGTCCCTGGTGCCCTATTTGTCTCCCTCCTAGAGCATGGCTTTGGCAGTTTAACCCTCAAACTCCAACTGACTAAACTGAATTCACTCAGCATTCTAATCTAGTCTTGGCTGGCTTTGGCCACCGTTACTATGGTAACTGATGTTGGCCAATGGGTTTTGCTGGCGGCCGCAGAGGATGCTGGGAAATGTAGGTTTTTTGTATCGTTGTTTTGGGGGCCTTCTAGGTTTTGGGGGCAAAAGTTTCTGTGCTTAAAACCTACCTTGCCTGAGGCCTATTTCTGTTGCCAAATTTGGTGTCTCTTCGTTGGATGGTTTCTCTGTCTGTGGCAGTCGTTCAACGACGGGACCTCCTATATATATCTCTCCTCATTTTATGGTGGCTTTAGAAATGGCACGATACATCCTCTACCCCACATTGGAAATTTGCCTTGTCTGAAGGGCACGATCAGTGGCAGTTTAAAAAATATGTTTAGAGAGTAAACTGCTCATTTATTGCTATTTGAGTCAAAAAGCAAGCCAAGCCATTCAGAGCTGCGAGTGGCACTGAGAATTTAGATCACTGATCTGTTTCTCTCAAAAGCCTGTTTGCAACTGAAAAATGGAAGCTTGGCTAAAAGACACTTCATGCGTTTCTTCTGCTCTGAATGGTTCAACATACAGGGCTCGTAGGGAAACCCCGTGTGGGTGTGCGGCTGCCTCTCCATGCTCCATATATAGCCAAAAGAAGCAAAAATAAGTCATTTTCAGCAGCCAAACAATCTGTTGTGGCTGGATAAAAACGGTGGCAGAGCTTGTGCTGTTACAGCTAGCTGAAAGGGCCGAAACAGCCGAAACAGCCAAAGCCCGCTTTGAAAAATGGATCCATGCCCAATCCTAGTTTGGACACCCTGGTAAAAACTCAGACAGGTTCCGTGTTTTGGGCCTGTCTGGATGGGCCTTTAGTCAACTGCCCCAGACTGCAGAGCAATCTACCAGATGAGCGTTGACATCTGAATACACTGTTTGAATTTAGAACAGCATAAAAGAGTAGTTGTTCCAGCAAGCCTGTCTAGATTAGTTTAAGTTATGATTTTTAAATTATGATTTTTAAAGTATGAACCCATTGTTTTAATATGTATTGGTCTTATATATTCTTTTATATTATTGCTATGTGTTTTTACTTGAGGTTATGTGTTATATTTTAATCTGTTGTAGTTTCCTACCTCGATCCATAGGGTGAGGCAAGTAAGAAATAACAACAACAATAACAATTCATTTAAGTGCTGAATGGTAAGTGAACCACAAATGCAAATTCTGTTGATTAAGTGGTTCTGCTCTAAAAAGCACTAACAATAGCATTTAGGTTAGCATCTTCTTTTTATTGGGATTGTCCCACTTCTTTTGAATGGCTTTTTAGCCCCATCTACATTGCCATGATAATGCAGATTGAACTGGATTATATGACACATATAATCCAGTTCAATGCAGTTCAATCTTCATGATATGAGGCCCCTTCTACACTCCCATATAATCCAGATCAAAGCAGATAATCCACATTATCTGCTTTGAACTGGGTTATATGAGTCTCTTAGAGTTGTGCCCAGATTTGCTTTTAAAAATGGTATTCATCTTATTCAGTTTATTTGGATGCCCATAACGGCAAGGGCTCCTCGGCCATGCTTTTTCCAGCTGCAACAGAACAGTGGCTGTTGAAAAACGGCTGGTTTCAGTTTCTTTTGGCTTCATGTAGATTGCGGAAAGGGAGGCAGCTGCTAGAAGGGAAAGAAATCCAGAAAGGGTGTTTTCTTAAGTCATTGCCCTAAATCCAGGTCTTCTTGAAAGACAGAAAGGAAATGATCCCAGGAACAGAGATTTCTTAAGCAATTGCCTTAAGTCCAGGTCTTCTTGAAAGACAGAAGGGAAAGGACTGTATAATGAGTGGTAATTTAACTCTGGCACTTTCATCCGGTTCTTAATGAAGAATATAAGGACAAACGATCCCAGAAAGCGTGGTGTCTTAACTCTGATGCTCTTAATCCAGGTTTTAATGAAGGCTATAAGGACAAATGATCCCAGGAGAAGTGGCATCTTAACTCTGGTGCTTTTCTTCCAGTTCTTAATGAAGGATATAGGATAAATGATGCCTAAATTGACAGGAAAGGGAGCAGAGAAGTCTCCCTATTGCCATCAATGGGCTGGATCAAAACCAAATATTTATCGTTCCCAGATCAAAAACAGATTTCTGTCCTCCCATATTTGGGAGGGTCCCAAAAGTGGATTGGGGCCCCACCGAAATCTGGGACTCCAAAATGGATCACAGTTTACCTGAATTGTACAACCCTAGAGTATATACAGCCATATAATCCAGTTCAAAGCAGATAATCTGGACTTTATAAGGCAGTGTAGAAGGGGCCTGAGTGACATGGTTACTGGCCATACAATGCCATTTGATGGGGCCTGAGTATGATGGGGCTACTGCTTTGAAAATATGAGCTAATTCCTCAGTGTTTTTGATTGCCTTGCTTCCCAGGTTTTATATACATTTTAAAAGCATTAATTTTATTTTTAATATCTAAGGTCTCTGAAATCCAGGATATAGATTATTATGACTTTACAATCAGCATTACCATGAATGCAACATATCAGAAATTATTTACCTTCAACAGAGTTCCAGGATCTACATTTGTTAGCTCAAATATTTTTTTTAAGGGAAGCGATTATGCACTTGTGACAAATTACTTGCCCATGTTGATTTTAAATCATGTTGATATAAATTTCAGATTGTGAGGTCAGAATTTCTACTGGTGTTGACATGCAGTTATGCAATATGTGGTCATTTCTATAATGATGCTTGCTAGAAGTAGATTATTTAGGTTTGCCAGAGTGAAAACTGGAGAGAAATCTTGGACCTTTATGGTTATATAGCTGACAAAGTTTCAGCAAGTGTTTCTTATTACATCGTTAACCATTAAAGGTACATGGACCCTGTTCAGCGTTCAGTTTGGTTATCCTAATTATGGCTGCTGATTATGGCTTTCTGATCTAATTCTCTACATTGCTGCTGTACTAGGATATTCAGGTGCCTCATGCTGAAAAAAAGTTCCTTGTTGATATATTCTGCTATTTTCCTCTTTCAACTCATACTTCTTAGTCGGTTTGCACAGTTCTATGAGGCTCTTTATCTTGGAATTCTGTTTCTTACAACATAGATGCTGCACTTGGGTATAGGATGTTTCCTATTATTTATGAGCCATGCCTTTCTGCTTTTCTCAAGAAAACACATTAAAACTTTACAACAGCTGATCCTTTGTCAAGTATACATGTCATTGGGTTGTTGTAGGTTTTTCGGGCTATATGGCCATGTTCTAGAAGCATTATCTCCTGATGTTTTGCCTGCATCTTTGGCAAGCATCCTCAGAGGTTGTGAGGTCTGTTGGAAAATTAGACTTAAATATCTGTGGAATGTCCAGGGTTGGAGAAGGAACTCCTGTCTGTTGGAGCTAGGTGTGAATGTTTCAATTGGCCACATTGATTAGCATTTGATGGCCTGACATTTTTTAAAGGTGTGGCTTGTTAGTACCTGGGGAAATCTTTTGTTGAGAGATTTTTAGCTGTCCCTGATTGTTTCCTCTCTGGAGTTTCCCTGTGTTGGAGTGTTGTTTTGCTGTTATGATTGTAGAATTTTGTAATACTGGTAACCAGATTTTGTTCATTTTCATGGTTTTCTCCTTTCTGTTGAAATTGTCCACATGCTTATGGATCCATTTGTAAGCTGATTAATCCCCAAGAATACATTGTTAGCCCATATAATAAACAAAAGTTTAAAATTAAAACATGGCCCTGTTGTGGTACGAAAAATGTAATTTATTATTTGACCTGTGGTTGTGGGGGCCTTTATGTGGGGGAGACTGGGAGGGAACTCCGGACAAGAAAACAGGAGCATAGATCACGCTTTAAGACCAAGAATGATAGCTCTATGCTGTATTCTCAATTTAAGGATAAAAAACATCACCATGAAGCTTTCACAGTAACAGTTCTTGACAGAGTTGAACACACAACTCATATTGACATTAAACGTAAATTACTTCAGCTTGAATGTCAATGGATAATCCACCTCAAAACCGAGTTCTCGCCAGGCCTCAATGATAAACTATCCATCAATGAGATCCTTGTCTGATTCACTTAGCGGTATTCACTAATGACCCACACCCTTCACAGTGTTATTTATGAGGTCTTACTGTTTCTAATTCTTTATCCGTAATTTGACTAGAAGGCATAGAGCCTCACCTTTATTGATGTCTATATATTACAAGGTATTTAACTATAATGCCATTCCCCTTTGTGGTTTCTCTTTGGAGCATATTGTTTTTCAATATTTTAATACTTAGTTCGTTATATGTATTGCACAGACTACAGCGCACAATATATACATACAGCGCAACTTTGCATTTCGTCTACGCCAAGCCAAATAGGAAAGTCCCTGGTCTTGGAAGAAGCTCAGGAGAGCAAAACAATTCGGTGTGGGTATTCATACAATCGTCAGAGCACCAATTGGATTGTTATACATGGACTGTTTATGATTTGTTTATGGACTGTATATGGACTGTATATGGACTGTGTAACTTATTACACGAACTGAATTTTTGCGTTTATTTGGACATTGGAATGCTCGAATAAGGGACTATCCATTACAAACATGCTTTGGGAGCAATCCCTAAACCTTTTGGAACACCAAGGCGTGAGTTATTTTCACCACTTTACGAATAACATTGTGTTGAACATTTAAATTGTTGTGCTGAACTAATATAATTCCGCTGAATTTGAATGAAAACAATTGTGTTGAACGAAAAATATTATAATTGTGCTGAACGATATATATTTTGTTTGAATTTCTATATACGTCTGTAGCTTATGCTGCTGCTAAGCTCCTTTTGCAGTTTCTAGTTGTTTAAGAGAAACCACTCCTACCAACTTCCGATTGCAGGGACATACAAGCATGTGAAGATCCGGGATATTCAGCTAAAACTGTGATATTCTAGTTTTTATATTAGGATATCTCAAGGTTTTGGGGTTTTTTGCCTTTTTTTGCTATTACTTTCAGATTTACAGAGACTAGTGTCTGGCCACCCTCCTGATTGTTGCAGGAGCTCCTGGGATAAAGGTACTATCTGGATGGGCCCTGCATTGTGTTATATACAGCTTTGCACTATACCAAGTCTGTGTTTTTGCACAATAGTAGTAGCTCATGCTATTGAACCACTGTTGCATCAAGAGTCAGTTCTTAATGTGGGTCTTAATTATGATGCCTGAGATTGTGTTGTTGTCCTGTCACTGTGTTCAGTGCATTTCATCCTGGATTGTCAAATTATCTGCATGTTTTCACAAAATATTTTGATGAGAATTTTCACATTCTTATTGGCTTATACTTTGCTAACGGGATTGAAGCAACACCTGTAATTATGAAATCTGGGGTTGGGGTTTATAAGTAAAAGACATACATAGGACAGGACACATATACACAAAATGTGTTTTGTATCAAAGTCTAAATTGTTACTATCATAATATCTGAAGCTCATTGCTGCCCATATTTTATGAATATTGTTTACCAGTGCAGTCTTTTATGTGTCTACCCAGAAGTAAGGCTAATTATGTTCGGTGGTCCTTACTTCTAGGTAAATATATACAAGACTTTAATTTAAGCACACTCTTTGCAAAAAAAAAAGTTTGCTTTTTTTTGCTATAGAGTCAAATGGTGGTACTGAACAACCTTTCTGAGGTTGAATTATATGGCAGTATGGACTCAGATAATCCACTTAAAAGCAGATATTGTGGATTATCTGCTTTGACATTCTGGATTGTATGACTGTGTGGAAGGGCGCTAAGTGTTTTGGATCTAAAACATTTTTGCATAAGTGTTGATTTATCCTGTTCTCATTGATACCCATTAATTCAATGTGTTTAGGTGGGACTAACTGAATTTAGGTCTATTGTGCCCCCCCCCCTTTTATCGCTGAATTAGAATGTCTCATTGACACTCATCTCACTGAGAAGAGAAAATATAGTGAGTATTATTTATTAATCATTCAGTTCTCAATTGTCATTTGGGAAATTAGAAAGTATATAATCACACAATCATACACTTACTGACAGAAATGTGTATCTTCTGTTTAAAAAGTACACTGTTATTTAGTTTAAGTTTGGAAGCAGTTGACCTAGCATTGTATTCTGCTGTTTTTACACAGACCAAAGTTTCACATTTAGCTCTTCCTTGGTATGGGACCGGAAATCCGTTCCACCACATGGAGAATCCGTGTGCCTTGGCAAGTCTTCTTTTTAAACTTGATTGCCCACCTAGAACTCTCCATTGTAATTTCTTAGGAAACCTGCCTCCTTCTGTTTCAACATGGCTGCCTCTCAACTGATTAATGTTGCTTAATTTATTAAACCACTGGTGACACATGAGACATTTTTATGGCTTATTTGAACTAGACTAAAACGGTGGCAAGGGCTGTGCATGTTATGATTGCTAGATCATTGGGAATACTGGTGCCTTGTATGCATATCAACATTGTGCATAGTGCTGTATTTAACTTGGTACCAAGGTGTCCATTTAGCAATTACAAATCAATTTTGTAATCAAAGAATGTCACATACTTTTAGTCTTTCTGGGTGATAAAGAATGATGGAAATCAAATGAAAAATTGGGCGGATGCTTTGCCAGAACATTCTAAAAACCTGTAACATCACAGAATTCCAGAAACTGCCAGATGCCATTGAAGAAACTGTGTATGCTCAGGGGATGTTTCGCATAATACTGTAATTATAGCACTATGATTCCACTCCCATGGCTGCATCCTATGGGATCTTGTAGTTTGTAGTTTGAGGAAGAATGAGAGTAGCTCTCTGTCTGAAAATTCTAAATACCTCTTTCTAAACTGCAGATCTCAGGTTTCCATAGTATGTTGCCATGCTAATTCAAGTGGGATTATAGTGCTAAAATTGCGTGGCAGGAAAGGTATGAAAGATTGCTTAAGGGCAACATCTTTGCCTATCTTTGTATTTTATTTAACCCATTTATGCTGCCACAAGGTGTAGTGGTGACTATAAATCTGGATGGCTTTCAAACAGTATATCGCAAGTTCATAGGACTAATAATAGCCACTAGTCATGATGGACACAGAGAGAAAGAGATGATTAGATAGATAGACAGACAGACAGACAGACAGACAGATAGCTGTCTGGTATCAGATATATTTGCTAGGAGGCATGAGTGGAGATGCCATCATGCTTGCATTCAGTTCAGCTGCTGGGCTTCTTATAGGCAACTGTGTGAGCAATTAATGAACATAATGAATTTTTGGTCTGATATACCATGCTTCTGATTTTCTGACATGCAATTTAAACAAATATGAATTGTGCTCTTGCTAATTCATACCTCTGTTCTTTCCTGGTGCCTTTTAAATGGTACCAGCATACCTAAGTGGTGCTATATAAAATAATCACATAAATAAAGATTATATTTTTCAAAACAGTGACAGTAACAACTCATAAGCTTTAGGTGTTCAAGCAACTGTAAAGTAAAGTAAAGCCAAGGAAATGACTACTGTTTCCTCACTGACAATCTCATCACAGATTGGAAGATAAGGAGGGACAGGGCATAGTGTCCATTTCCCATCTCCCCTCTATTGGTGATCAGCAGGACTGGGGTGATGCCAAATAAAATGATGCCCAGTACCTTATTGTTTTTACCTGTAGATGGCTTTCCCTGAACCATGGTAAGTACCGTTCTGCATTTTACTAGAGTCATGATGTGTACTTTGAGTTGTGTTTATTGCTTCTCTGGCTGTGTTTCAAACATAGCACAAGAGGTTATAACAATCTTTGTCTTTTATCAGTTTGCAGTAGTTGGAAAGTTGAGTTTTACTGAGAAAACTATAAGCTGCATTAAGAATGTCAACAAATGGCACAGCCTGGATTTTACATTAACTATATGCCCACTGCTTCATGTGCGCCATTTCTTTTAATCCTTAGGAGCAGCTCTGTTGAAAACCTGATTATTTCATAGTAGTGTGACCTTTTTGCCACCACTCTCTACATATCTGCATTGTATATTTCCATTTAATATGATATCTAATCAGGACTCAACCTGATATGATTGTTGTTAATTTCCTGCAAAAAAGCAAACAAAAAGAAAGTTAAAAAAGAAGGAAGGAGGGGCATAGAGTTATATAAGACTCAGTATGCTTCTCATGGTCCCATATTTTGAAAGCAGCCACATCGTTCTGTCACAATTTGAGAAAAGGAGAAGAATCAAAGAGTGATAGAGAAGAGAAGATTGTAATCCTATTATCTTGCTCATATGACAAACAAAGAAGAAAACATATTATTTATTTAAGATATTTATACCCTGCCTTTTTCCGCAAGTGGACCCAAGGGGGCTTACAACAAAATAAAACATACAGTACAAAAGTTAAAGCTTGATTAAAATCAAATCTTCATAACCCAGCACCATCTCCCTTGTACAAAACCCTTCAATACCCAGCAAATTTAATATGCAGCGGATGGGAGTAAACCTTCCCCAATATTGCAAAAAGACATCATTCTCTAGAAAAGGTAATGCTGCTTGGTAGGATCAAAAGCAGTGAGAAAAGAGGAAGACTCTATCAAGAAAGCAACAGCCCTAAGTATGCAAGACCTGAGCAAGACTGTTGAGAGCAGGTTATTTGGAGGTCTCTCATTGACATGATGGCAATTAATGCAACAAAAGAAAAAAGGCGGAAGTCAGATACATCAAAATCCTACATATTTTGATACAAAATGAGTCTGTATTTGGCAGCAATCTTGATGGTTATCATGAATTGGATTAACCTGTGGTCTGTCCAGCAGTCATCAGTACTTGTCATAGCTTTTGTGAGGAGCTATGCTCATAGCAGTCTCTGGCATGTATAATTGCATAGTCTAAGTGGTGCCAATGCTCTTATGGGGGGGTGGGGGTCCATTATGTCTTAAGCTTGTTTCTCTGGTGGAAGAGTGTGTCTGTGATGACATAGTTGTGTTCTGCACATTTCGTGAAAAGCAGGATGCCATTTGGGTTGCTATTTCCAACCCCATCTTTTCCTATGGTCCCTGGCCACAGGTCGAAGTTTCATCCAACTCTTACATTAAAATCACCCAGGAGGATGATTTTGTCCTCCTTAAGTATCTTCAACAGGATGATGTCCAGCTGACAGTAACAAGTTTCCTTGATGCCATCTGCCTGCTCCACCGTTGAGGTCTTAGATTGTTCTTGGTCTGGTTCTTCTGCTGTGGCCCCTCCTGGGAGTACATAAATCGTTACGCCTGCAGGTTCATTGGAACATGCAATCCCCCCTCACCATAACAAGGTGACAATCCATTGAGGGGGTGGCTCTTACATCATCAGATGCCACATAGTTAAAAATGTAAAACATTAACATTGGGATATAATCAAACTAATAACAACATGAAGAACATGTAATTTTTTAAAAAAAAAGATTAAAAAGCAGTACAATTGAAACAGCGCTGTACTCTATCTCTGGATTCCATGTTATCACAAATGCTTGGGATAACTTCTGTCCAAACGATACTCAATGTGACTCTAACAGAAAACATTACCAACTGTGTTGCTCCAGGAGAACCTATTTTTCTTGAATTGGGATAGCTTCAGCCTTCAGGAGAGCACGCTGGAGTAATTTTGAGTAGAGTGCTACCTATTGGTGTCTGTACATGCAACAATCTTGTTGGCTGTGATCACAAAAGACAACAATGCCAAGCTGCTTAATAAGTTACTGAGCCCTCAAACTTATTTATTGTAAATGACCCAGTTTGTGGTGTACCAAGGACAATGCAGCAGTTGGTTGTGTCTTCACCTCCTCCTTTGAGTATTCTCTTTGAAGTATTAATTCTCTGGGTCTCTGGGATGCAACAACAGAGATATAAGCCAGGAGTTCCCATGAGAAACACGAGAAGGCAAAACACAGAGTATCCAATGTCACAAAATAATAATAAAAATAATAATTTTTATTATTATTTTGAGAGTTCTTGTCCTTCTGCAATATACCTGGGATGCAGAAGTAGCTTTTCAGTTAGTATGCTTAGGTTTGGCATCACCCATTGCTTTCTGAGAGACCAGTCATTGCCCTCTTTCCCAGATTTCTTTGGTACTTCTGCCCCCAACTCCACCCAGGGCAGGGCTTTCACCAGGGAAAAAAGTGTCACTTTGCCAGTGCTGAAAAAGGCCATGACTTCTTTGCTTCACTACTCACCAATGAGGACTTGATCCTTCCTCATGGAAAGAGTATTTTTTCAATTGACTCCACTTGCTTCCATCTGTATTTGAAGAGTCACACTGCGGAAGTGTGGAGTATGCATGACATTACAATTGGAAATGTATGTGTTTATTATTTTGTGTGTCGTGTCAGATCAAAAGGATGGGACAATATAGCTCATCTCTGAGGCTTAAGATCTGCAAGAAAACACTTCTCTTTTACTTTTTCAGACTGCAAAGGAATTGCTGCCCATTTGGGAGGGATGATTAGAATGTCTTTGAACTATTCTTTAGTAGTGCAATTGGTGGTAAATTGAAAATTTATACAACCTTGGTAATTTCAGTAGAGCAGTTATTCAGCCTTGTTGGGTTTTTTTTAAAAAGGTGTGGATCTGGCGATATCCAATACTTTTGGTTTCAGTAAGGTTATCATAAGGGGTGAGGCCAGAGGTAGCTGGCCGATCTGATATCAGGTTCATGGGGAAATCGGCTCTGGGTTTCTGAATTTCAAAGGAACTCTCTCTGGGTGCTGAATTCTAACTAAACCCCCTCCAATGGTTCTACGGTAGTAGCTTGGGCAAACTATAGGGACTATCACACAAGGTAGCCAAACCAGCATTGTATAGGACTATCCCTAAC
The DNA here is from genome assembly GCA_030556195.1 of Anolis apletophallus. Taxonomy (NCBI): domain Eukaryota; kingdom Metazoa; phylum Chordata; class Lepidosauria; order Squamata; family Anolidae; genus Anolis; species Anolis apletophallus. The sequence continues at coordinate 96,646,704 of JARBWK010000002.1, read as the reverse complement.
ACACAGTGCTGTGTGAATCCCACTAGTGGTTTGCCCCCCTTCCATGATTCTCCAGTCCTAGCTATTGATGGGTAGAATCTCTCAATAGTTCGCATTCTCACTATGTTCCCACTACCTACCTTAGTGTGATGGGTCCCCTATGCTTCGGTGCCAGCATACTGGCAGTGGCATGATGCCAATAGGTGGGACTCTCCTTCTGTCACCCCTCCCTCTCACTATTTACAAGGTAGTTACATTGCTTCCCCCATCCCCCCTCTCTCTGTGTCTCTGTCTCTGTCTCTGTCTCTGCCTCTGCCTCTCTCTCTCTCTCTCTCTCTCTCTCTCTCTCTCTCTATATATATATATATTTTGCTGATTTTATAAAAATGCTAAAAATGCGAAATTGCACTAAAATAATAATTAAAAAATGAATTGCAAGAAATGCTGGGTAGAGACTAGTGCAGGAAGGCAGGTCAGTGAAGGTCAAATTCAACAATGGGCAGGTACCTAAGGTACAAGTGAACTAACACAGGTTGTTGAAACTAAGACACCAACCTGTGTTAGGTCAGTGAAGGTGTCTGAAAGACTTCTGGGACCATGGATTGGTGAACCAGCGCAGTTGCACTAATGAAGATAGCTGCAATTTTGAAGATGCTCAACTTGGTATGTACCCAATCCATTATCTACAGTAATGTGATTGTTGTGCCACAGTGGGTTGGTGTGATGAAAGTCAGAGCTTAAGTGTAATAAGGTAAAAAATAATATTAGTCACAAAATAAGAAATGTTGGACATACAAGTTATTAAACAAGAATGTGTCAGCCTTCTGGGTCCTTATGTCAATTTCCTTATGTCATAGTGCCACGCCATCCAGGGTCGGCAGCTGGACATCTCTATTGCCTGGACGGCCTAATCAAAGGATTTCCGTCTTCGTTGGATTCACCTTCAACCTACTGGCTTGCAGCCATCCAGTAACGGCTTCAAGGCACAGATGGAAATTATCGGATACAAAGTCTGGCCGGCCCTCTATCCTCAGAATGAGCTGAGTGTCATCAACGTACTGATGACACTCAAGCCCAAAACTACGCACCAGCTGAGCAAGTGGCCGCATATAGATGTTAAATAATAACGAGGAGAGTATGGCCCCCTGAGGGACCCCACAAACCAAGGGGGATCTCCCAGTGGTCAACTCACTCCACCTCACTCGCTGTTTCCAATTGTGGAGGAAGGAGGACATCCAGTTCAAAGCTGCCCCCCTCACTCCAACCACGGCAAGGCGGTGAGTCAAAAGATCGTAATTGACAGTATCAAACGCTATGGTGAGGTCCAATAACACAAGCAGCGCCAATCCGCCTTGATCAAACTGGCAGCCGAGCACAAGGGAAGATGGGGATGAGGGAAAGGGCCTTCTTGGTGGTGGCTCCATGACTCTGTAATGCCCTCCCCAAGAAGATTAGATAGTCCTTGCTGTTGTAAGCTGGGGAGAGGGGCAAGATATAAATAATTTAAAAGCTTTATTAAAGCATAAGAAAAGTGAAGGCTTGTGAAAACAAAAGTCATACTTTGACACATTTTGGATGAAGCTTCTAAGTGGTTTCTAAGGGTTTTGTTTACTACTACTACTACTACTAATCTTTATTTATACCCCGCCACCATCTCCCCAATGGGGACTCGGGGCGGCTCACATGAGGCCAAGCCTGATAACAAAATACAATAAATGAAATCAAAGCACAAACAATAACATAATAACTTATACAGGATTTACCTGACCTGGTTGTTTCATGTCATGTGTGCATATCCTTAATTTTGAATGTAACATGTTGGACTGTTCTTTTTTGTATTACAGGAATCTATCCCTACACTTTCCATGTTGTTTTGCCCCTGGGACCAAATTTAAGTGAGGTAAGCCTCTATTTCAAGGCATTTTTTGGATTGAAAAATCTTGCATAGAGAGAAAATAATTGAGTATAACAATCTCATGGAGATTATGATAGAAATGGAAAAATTAAATGCTACACAAAAATGAAAACCAACAAATCAAGATGACATGCACATCTCTCTCTCGGCATTATTTCTCGAACGAAGATTCAGGAACGACTCATCCCACGCTGTACATACAGTATATGACATGCACATATATGTACAGTAAATATATATGAAATTTTGTTTTTTTGCACTTGAACACAGCTTAATAGAATTTTGGGGGGTGGATTGTTAGAGAGGAAGAGAGAGCTTAACATTTTCATGAATAGCTGTTTTGCTGATCCTAATTCTTAAGCTGCTTCTTTCCTAATAGCATTTCAAATGCATATTCATTATAAATACTCACCTAGAGTTTTCAGGGAAAGTAAGAAGCAGCTTGGGGGGAAATTGCAGTAGAACAGCACCTTGCAGGGTTGAGCACATATAATTCAGTGGCTGCATTTCCTGCTCTAAACTATTGCTCACCTCTGGACATCAAAGATTCCTTCTATGCACTACATGTAATGGAGAGCTTGCCCCAACAGACAAATATATAAATTAATGGGTGGATTTTATGAAACATTAAGGAACATACTGCACTCTCAGCTTCTCGCCGTGCTTGATATAGATGGCTGTTTACACTGGAATACAGACATAAATTATTCCTGTTGGAACGTCTCACTACAAAAGTTGTGGAGGAGATTGATAATGTATAATGATACAATTCCTAATGTTAATATATCCCTTTGGTGATTATATTGCTCTTTGACAAATCAATCAATCAGTTTATTTGTATGCCAGAAAATGGACAGAAAGTTCTATGACCAATGCTTAGAACTGTTAAAACCAGCCACTTACCAGGAGATGGCAATATTTGACCAAAGGTGTTCCTGCTTTTTCTGGAGAGTGAGGGATGACAGAGAAGCATATGGCTACAGATGCAAAAGACTAAGGGCCCAGGAGTTCCCACAGCAAACAGGAGGGTGGCCAAACACCGTTCCCTGTAAACGCGGAAGCAATAATTACAAACTGCAAAAATCGCAAGATTTTCAGGTGCAGGAATATCCCGGTTCTGAGTCAAATATCTGCATCTTCAAATGTCTGTATGTTTCTGCACTTGGAATTCACAGGATTTTTTAAATCTGGGTTTGTTTCCAGATTTAGATGTCTGTTCCTGATTGGTTCCTAAAAAGAAGGTGACTGTTGAGTAGAACACGAAAATTTTGTTTGTTTTCCAGAAACTTCATGAAATGTGTGGAGAGCACATTTTTTCTAGCCAGGACAAAGTTGTGGCTCCCTGGTCAATGTGGTACATATTTTCCACAATAAAAGCAATCAGGAACAGACATGTATAACCCAGGAACAACACCCTGGCTGCACAAATGGGCCTGCAGCTTATATAACCCATGAACGGAACTTATGCAATGATTTGCATCTTTGCATGTTCACATCTTAAGGTTGTTTTTTTTTAAAGCCAAAATTTCTGGTGGAAGTCCTGTGGCGGCCATTTTGGGGGCTGCAAAATCCCGCAGCAAAGCAGCAAGATCCTGGAAAATGATGTTATTTTTCTGGTGATAAGCACACAGCCATTAGCTCCCCTATACTCCTTGATTTCTACCCGCCACTAAATGATAATGGGGGGGGGGGGGACTTCAACAGGAGAAAGGTGAATTGTAACCATTCAGTATGACTTCTGACGACCTTCCTGGCCTTGCTTATTCAGTCCAGAGCGATTGTTACAAGTAATGCACATTGTCTCATCCTTTTGAAAAATGAAAACCATTGTAAGTCCCTTGTCTAAAAGTATGCTCTGCTTTCTCTACAAATCTATTTACTCAATTGAAAAACCTTTTTACGATGAAAATAAATCTTAGAGCAGATCCACTGTCTGACTGACATGGAACTACCATGCACTGCTCATTTCAGCTGCTGTTAGATATTTCTGGATCCACAATACCATGGCAGCTGCTGGATCAGACACAGTCATTCTAATACTCTCTGGTGTGCTATCAACACAAGACCCAATAACAAAATTTACTTTGACTTATAACAGATACCACATCTCAGAATTCAGTCATTATGAAACAGCAGTCAATGGATCCAGTTTAGGTCAGTGATGTGTCTTTATTGTGAAAACTTCTACATGCACTTTGCTCTAATGAGAATCTTCATTTTTAAGGATCTTTTGATAATTATGGTTATAGAAAACATCATAGTTTGCTATTCTTCTGCAAGTCAGAAAATTACGAGTAAAGTGTTTGTTAGTGTTGATTGCCTCACACTAATAGTTGCAGCCTTCCTGGCCCTGGTAACAATTTGAAAGTTGAAACACCACTCCTGGAGACTTCACACATTATTTTGCAGGAAATTGGTAATTCAAGGGAGTCATGAGTATGTTGCTCCAATAGCATACAAACAAGGAACTGTTTTTCCCCCTTGTACTTTATCTTGTAAAACACAGTGAATATGCTATATAAATAGAGTATGAGGGTGAATTGCTATGGGTAATTATCATCAATATGGTACCACATTATTATTATGCCTGGTACCAGCAGATCTGGGGAACATCAATATTCATAGAAGTGAAACAGATATTTGGAGGGAAGTCCTCCTAAGATCTATTTGGTGATTAAGTATGTTTAGGTACATGAAATACTTAGTGTTAGGAAAAATATATAATTGAGGGATGGGCAATGAAATGGTGCATCATGAAAAAATAGCATGGTAAACTCCTTAGAATTAAGAATGGGGACATTCTATAGAGTAACATTTATTCTAAATGTTCCCAAGAAAAACTCTACATGTTTCTGTCAGTGCAGTATCTGCCAAACTACAAGAAAGCAAAGCTGAGATCAAGTAATATTTCATACAGCTTCCAGAGCCCATCTCTGCTATTACTGAACAAATATGTGGATGAACTAGTCTGATGGATCACAAGTTAATATAAGTTGCGTAAGTAGAACATTATTTGAAAGTGTAACAATTTAAAAGCTACTGATAGCATAAGATGATCTATTTCCTGTAGCAACAAGGATCTGTTTTATAAAACCAACAAAGAGACACTCCTTTGAATTTACCTAAGTGGTTCACAGGTAACTTGGAGGTTATATTTGTTGTATTATAGTGTCCACAAAGTATTCATCTCTATAGTGTAGGTTTTCACCTTTGCCCATTTCTTGTTCTTTCTGTCTGGGTGCACTGAAAATAACGATTGTGCTAAAGTTCACACAATGGTGAGTGGAGATTTTGTATTTGGAGGAAGGCTATCTATCTCTCCAGGGATAGTGCAGGATGAAGAACCCATGTTTTTGCTGATGCCACTATTGCTATTTTTAAGAGGACTGGTCAGGAATGGATGGTAGCTCCTGTGTCACTGGGTCAGTTAATACAGTGTTTGCCGGGGCACATTAGTGTGCTGTGAGCGATCAGCAGGTGTGCCGTGGGAAATTGGCACTCTTCCCCCTCCTAGCAGCTCTTTCTCCCTCTTTCCCTCCCCAAAGATCCTCCCTGAGCAAAGGAAGGGCTCTGCCGAATGACGGAAGCTCCACATCAGTGAATTGGGCAGTGAGCAAACTTGGGAGCATCGGGAGGCTGAAGCATTCACAGGTTTCCAAGAAACAAATTGAGCCTCTCCGCTTGGAAATGTTTATTTTTTTTTACTATTTTACTGGATTTTTTGAGAGTTGCCCCCCCCCAAGGAACTGTTTATAACAGCTTCATGACATCCATAGTTATCTGGAAGCAAGTTTCACTCAGGGTGAAATTTCACAAGGGTCTGGAGAACAAGCCCTATGAGGAGCGGCTTGAAGAGCTGGGCATGTTTAGCCTGAAGAAGAGAAGGCTGAGAGAAGACATGATAGCCATGTATAAGTATGTGAGAGGAAGTCATATATATGTTGTGTTCATCGAAACAGGCCCAGGTTTCACACTGAGTGTATAAATACATTTTAAAACATATTAACTATATGTATTACTGCGTTAGAGTGTCATTTTGTGTCATTTTGGTTGGTGGTGTGCCCCAGGATTTTGTAAATGTAAAAAATGTGCCACGGCTCAAAAAAGGTTGAAAAACACAGAGTTAATATACTCTTAGGATTTACCTAAACTGTAGAATGAATGCTGTTTTATAACCATTTTGACTGCAAACACTCAATGCAATGGAACAATTGGTTTTTATAATTCAGCATCCTTTGGCAGGAAAGTTAAAGACCTTGTAAAAGTGGAACAGCCATAATTCCATAGCAGTGAGCCATGGCAGGTAAAGTGATGTCAAACTGCATTAATTCTCCAGTGTAGATGCACCACTACTCTAAGTTTCAAAAGAGCAATCTAAGATTTAGCACCTTGGATAGCTTCTATAAAATCTGGATCAAAACACAGAGTGGATTCGCTATGTTACTGACATAGGAAGCACCAGCTGCCACTGTTGCTGTAGGAGGGTCTATGCCTCAATTATGTATGTATTTGTTTATTTGCTTCATTTGTATCCCACCTTAGCTAAGAATATTTAAAAAAATAGCAAAAACTTCTTTAAGTACATCAGAAGCAGAAACCCAACTAGAAAAGCAGTTGGGCCACTTGATGAAAATGGTAAGAAAGGGACAATAAGTGAAGACAAGGAGATTGCTGAGCGGCTAAATGACTTCTTTGCCTCCGTTTTCACACAGGAGGACAGACAACATATGCCTGCAGCTGAGTCAGTTTTTTCAAGGAGGGAATTAAATGAATTAAACCAGATAGAGATAAACAAGGAAGATGTTCTCACATGCCTTACTAAACTAAATGTCAACAAATCACCAGGGCCAGATGGCATCCACCCCAGAGTTCTTAAAGAACTCAAGTGTGAAATTGCTGAAATTCTAGCCAAAATATATAACCTTTCTCTAAGATCAGGCACTGTACCCGAGGACTGGAGGGAGGCAAATGTAACTCCGATCTTCAAGAAAGGATCCAGGGGTGATCCAGGAAATTATAGGCCAGTTAGTCTAACCTCAGTTCCAGGCAAAGTGATGGAAACCATTATTAAAGAAAAAAAATACTAAGCACATAGAAGAACAGGCATTGCTGAAGGAAAATCAACATGGTTTCTGCAAAGGCAAATCATGTCTTACTAACTTGATAGAATTCTTTGAGGGTGTAAATAAACACATAGATAAAGGGGACCCAATTGATATTGTTTACCTTGACTTTCAAAAGGCTTTTGACAAAGTCCCTTACCAAAGGCTCCTAAATAAGCTCTTCAGCCATGGAATCAGGGGACAGGTCTTGTCCTGGATTGGAACCTGGCTAAACTGTAGGAAACAAAGGGTGGTAATAAATGGACACTTCTCTGGATGGAAAGAGGTGAGAAGTGGCGTACCCCAAGGTTCAGTTTTAGGACCGTTACTTTTTAATTCATTCATAAATGATCTGGATGTAGAAGTAAATTGTGAGGTAGCAAAGTTTGCAGATGACACTAAACTGTTCAGGGTAGTTAAAAATGAAACTGACTGTAAAGAGCTCCAGAAAGATCTCTCGAAATTGAGTGAATGGGCAACAAAGTGGCAAATGCATTTTAACCTAAACAAGTGTAAAGTCATGCACATCGGGGCAAAGAACCCCAAATACACTTATCAACTGATGGGATCAAATCTTTCTGAGACAAACCAGGAAGGGGATCTTGGGGTTTTGGTGGACAGCTCAATGAAGATGTCAACCCAGTGCGCTGCAGCAGTGAAAAAAGCAAATTCTATGCTTGGCATGATCAGGAAGGGAATCGAAAATAGGTCAGCAAATGTTGTATTGCCTCTCTACAAATCTATGGTGAGGCCACATCTGGAGTACTGTGTACAATTCTGGTCACCGCACCTCAAGAAGGATATAACGGAACTGGAAAAGGTACAAAGAAGGGCAACAAAAATGATCCAAGGGATGGAGCAGCTCCCTTATGAAATCAGGTTGCAACGCCTTGGTCTTTTCAGCCTTGAAAGACGGCGTTTAAGAGGTGACTTGATCGAAGTGTATAAAATCATGCATGGGATAGAAAAGGTGAATAAAGAAAACATATTTTCTCTGTCACACAACACTAGGACTAGGGGCACTCCTAAAGCTCCAAGGTAGGAAAGTTAGGACTAATAAAGGGAAATATTTCTTCACCCAGAGGGTCATTGGGTTATGGAATTCACTTCCAGAGGAGGTTGTGACAGCGGTCAGCCTGGACAGCTTCAAGGCAGGATTAGACAGATTCATGGATACCAAGGGAATCAGTAGTTACTGAAATGGACATCCAAGTGCCACCTCTGTGTTGATGGAGGCAGGCAGGATTTTCCCGGTACTGGTTGTGGGGGTCGGGAGCAGGTGAGGGTTTTGCCCTCCTTTCTGCTAGAGATCCCTGTGTACAACTGGTGGGCCACTGTGTGACACAGAATGCTGGACTAGATGGGCTGAGGCCCGATTCAGCATGGCTCTTCTTATGTTCTTCTGTTCTCACTCCTGCAGGGGGACTAAAGGTGGCTTACAACTCCAGCAAGATTAAATGCCGCTTGACATAGTTATAAAACATATCCCATAAATGAAACACAGTTAAAATGGTAAGCAAATAAAATACATAGAATATTTATCTCAAATTTATTAGTTTGCATATTCACAAGAAACTATCACTTGATCTAAGCCAGATAATAACATTGACTTTTCATTATAGCAGTGCTATTGTAATATAACTTGTGCTATTGCTTCAGTAACAGTCAATGTAACTAAATTAAAACCAATTTAAAATACACAAAACACTACACAACACCCCCTGAATTTGGTTCTTTAATAAATAAGTTTTACTCTTATGTTTCTAGTTTGCTACCTTGCAAATGACTGTGCACCAGGAAAGGCATGTAGCAGCAATCATTTGAAACTATATGCCCCACCATGTCATGTGCTTTATTCATGGGCAGTTCATAGGTGCAATTTCAAATCCAGTCCATTAAAAAAAACCCCACTCTGTATTATATGGGTAGTTAAACAAAAAAATAAACTTGTTGCTTTTGTGGTGTTAATGTCACTTGTATAAATCTGGGATTCATTCATATTCTTAACCATTTCATTAATTTTCCTTTTGCGTACAATTTATTTATTTACTAGCTTGGGGACCCGGCCCTGCCCGGGTCATTTGAGAAGTGCAGCAGGATGTAGAGTGGGTCATGGGGGCCCTGTGTGCCAAGTTTAGTCTTGATCCATCATTATTGGGAGTTGCAGTGGTATCATGAAATTACTGAAGGTAGTGCAAGTCCCATCCTCTCTGTGTGTCCCGTCCCCCAAAGTGTAGTAGGTTGTAGATTGGGTCATGGGGGCTCTGTGTGCTAAGTTTGGTCTGTATTGGTGAATGGATGAGGGATGCATTGTTTTTCGGAAGTGAGTGAAGGTACTTCAAGTCCCATCATCCGTGGTCCGTCTCACAGTAAACTGCACCAGGCTGTAGAGTGGGTCATGAGGGCTCTGTGTGCCAGATTTGGTGTTGATCAGTCATTGGATTAGGTTTGGAGCAGGATTGGGAAGTGAGGGAAGGTACTGCAAGTCCCATCATCCATGTTCTGTCCCCCTCCAAACTTCAGTAGGATGTAGAGTGGGTCACTGGGGCTCTGTGTGCCAAGTGTGGACTTTCTCGGTGTTTGTTGGGGCCACAGTGGTCTGTGGGAACAGAGGGGTGTAAAAGTACTACAAATCCCATCATCCATTGTCAGTCCTCCCCCAAACCTCACCAGGATGTGAAGGCAGTCATGGGGGTTATGTATGGCAAGTTTGGTCTCGATCAGTGATTGGATGAGGGTTGCAGCGGACTTGGGAAGTGAGTAGAGGCACTTCAAGTCCCATCATCCATGGCCCACCCTCCTCCAAACTGCACCAGGACGTAGAGTGGGTCATGGGGCTGTGTGTGCTGAGTGTGGTCTGTATTGGTCCTTTTGGTGGCCTCAGTGGTCTGTGGGAACCAAAGTCTTGGAAAGTACTACAAATCCCATAATACGTGGGTCATGTCATAGGGGGTTATGTGTACCAAGTTTGGTGCAGGTCCATCACCCGCGCTGGTCGCTGTGGCCTGTGAAAGTGGCTGCCACATATCCGCCTGGCCTGTGAAAGTGGCTGCCACATATCCGCCCTGGCCTGTGAAAGTATACCGGTGTAAAACAGAAAGGAGTAAAAAATGGAAAAGGCCTGCATGGAATTAGCAGTAAGGTCCAATGAGGCTGGGTGAGGGGCTTTGGGCCAGAATTATTTATATAAGCATTAAAAGGCATTAGAGAAAGGTATTTATTGTTTTCTCTTGTGTCTTTTGAGTGAAGTAGGGCCTTACCTTGTAGAGTGACAGTGCCTGTTCTAAAGATCCTGTCAGAAGCTGCCTTTCTCTGACACTGTGTTGAAGAGGGAAGATGGATGCCTCTTTTGGGCCTATCTGGGAGAAGGGGATTTGTAGGGGCTACAATGTTTTCTGGGAAGTGAATTGGGATGCAATCCCATCATTCGTCGGCCATCCTGCCCTAAACTCTATTTTGGGGCCTGTAATGTTATGGCCTGCTATTGGTAACTTTAAAAGGGTGCATGGCAGGCAGCCGTTTTCTAAAAGCTGAGGGGGAGGAGAAAGCAGGATTCCATTTTGTTTTCACAGAGCCAAGTGGGGAGGGAATGTTGATGGTGCATTTTTTCCCCTCAGTGGAAGAAATCCTGTTGTTTGAATGTAGAGGCCTGATTCTGGGATGCTGGCTTTTTCCCCTCAGTGGGAAGAAATCCTGTTGTTTGAATGTAGAGGCCTGATTCTGGGATGCTGGCTTTTTCCCTCAGTGGGAAGAAATCCTGTTGTTTGAATGTAGAGGCCTGATTCTGGGTTGCTGGCTTTTTCCCTCAGTGGGAAGAAATCCTTTGTTTGAATGTAGAGGCCTGGATTCTGGGTTGCTGGCTTTTTTCCCTCAGTGGGAAGAAATCCTGTTGTTTGAATGTAGAGGCCTGATTCTGGTTGCTGGCTTTTCCCCTCAGTGGGAAGAAATCCTGTTGTTTGAATGTAGAGGCCTGGATTCTGGGATGCTGGCTTTTTCCCCTCAGTGGGAAGAAATCCTGTTGTTTGAATGTAGAGGCCTGGATTCTGGGTTGCTGGCTTTTTTCCCCTCAGTGGGAAGAAATCCTGTTGTTTGAATGTAGAGGCCTGGATTCTGGGATGCTGGCTAATCAGTGGCTAGCAATGCCCTCTGTCTGGTGCCTTAGAATTTTGGAGTGGCGAGGCTGTCCAATCAAAGGACTTTATGCAAATAGCTGCCACATATCCGCCCTTCCGCCCTCCGCATACACACATACACACATACACACATACACACATACATACACACATACAAACATTCCGTTTTATAAAGGTATACAGATGTCCAACATTTCTATCCCGCTCTTCTCTACCCCTGAGGGGGGACTCAGAGCGGCCTAACAAAAGGCACAATTCGATGCCAACATAATAAATACAATATAAAACCAAAAACATACAGCATTAAAACACATTAAAATACAATTAACATTAACACATCATACACATTCTCTTAAGTTAAAAACAGTATTTCGTCCATAACAGGAGCATTGAGCCATATCCATCAACTTGCTGTTACAAATCCAGTCCAAAGTGCTGTATTGTGCTAATGTGCAAATGCTTGGTCCCACAGCCAAGATTTCACTTTTTTCCTGAATGCCAGGAGGGATGGTGTTGATCGTATGTTGCTTGGAAGCGCGTTCCACAGACAGGGAGCCACCACCGAGAAGGCCTTCTCTCTCATCCCCACCAACCGCGTTTGAGAAGTTGGCGGGAGCGAGATCAGGGCTTCCCTGGATGATCTTAAATTACGAGGTGGGACATAGAGGCTGATGCGTTCGGACAAGTAAGCTGGGCCAGAACCATATAGAGCTTTAAAGGTCAAAACCAGCACTTTAAATTGAGCTCGGAAATGGACAGGCAGCCAGTGGAGCTGACACAACAGGAGGGTGGTATGCAGGGCCGGCCCCGCCCACTCCGCGGCCTACGCGGGTCGCGTAGGGCGATGGACCTGGGAGGGGTGTCGCGAATTGGGAGGGGCGCCGCCGCACCGGCCGCCCTGCCCGCCGCTGCGCCTCCGCAGCCAGCTGCGCCGCTGCCGCCGGCTGGCGTGCACGCGGCCAGGTGGGACACCCTCGCGCGGCCGGGCAGGACGCCACTGCGCATGTGCAGCTGGCCAGGGGATGCCGCGCGCGTCCACCGCTCGAGATGCACTCGCGGCCGGGACGCCGCCGCGCTCGCGCCACCGGGGACGCGCTCACGGGGCCATGCCAGCATGCGCGAGGCCGTCCAGGAGCCACCGGGGGCGCAAAGAAGGTTTGCCTACCCCCCGGGAGAGGTGAGGCCGCCCCTGGTGGTATGCTCCCTGTATGTAGCTCCGGTTAGTAATCTGGCTGCCGCCCGTTGGACTAATTGTAATTTCCAAACTGTCTTCAAAGGCAGCCCCACGTAGAGTGCGTTGCAGTAATCTATTCAGGATGTGACCAGAGTGTGGACGACCGTAGCCAGATCAGACTTCCCAAGGTACGGGTGCAGATTATTGTTGGAATGTGTTTCTAAAGTATGCACTGGTTTATTTTTGCTGATTCCCCACTCCCATTTTTTCACCCATTTTTAGCCACATGAATCATTTCCTTTCAGTGAATGTGCAACTAATAAAAGAACATGCCTGCAAGGAGGATGCGTTGCTTTGTGAATTATCCTTAAATTAATGGTAAAGGTTTCCCCCTGATTTTGTTCAATACTGTTCCCCATGTTGTTTAACATTTACATGAAGCCGCCGGGGGAGATCATCCGGAGTTTCGGGGTGCGGTGTTATCTGTATGCAGATGACGTCCAACTCTGTCACTCCTTCCCACCTGCTACTAAGGAGGCTGTCCAAGTCCTGAACCAGTGCTTGGCCGTGTTGACGGTTTTTATGAGGGCGAACAAATTGAAATTGAATCCAGACAAAACAGAGGTACTCCTGGTCAGTTGTAAGGCTGAACAGGGCATAGGGTTACAGCCTGTGTTGGATGGGGTTACACTCCCCCTGAAGACACAGGTTCGCAGTCTGGGTGTGACCCAGGACTCATAGCTGAGCCTGGAACCCCAGGTTTCGGTGGTGACCAGGGGAACATTTGCACAGTTAAAACTTGTGCGCCAGCTGCACCCGTACATTGGGAAGTCTGACTTGGCCATGGTAGTCCATGCTCTGGTTACATCCCGTATAGCAGGGGTGCTCACACTTTTTCAGCATGCGAGCTACTTATAAAACAACCAAGTCAAAATGATCTATGTACCCACTACAAAAATGTGAAACATATAACACAATATCTGCTTTGAACTGGGTTTTCTGAGTCCATACTGCCATTTAATCTGATTCAAAGCAGATAACATGGGATTTTATTCAACTGCGTGGAAAGGACCTCAGATAATCCAGGGTCGGGAGCCTGCGGGGCAGGACTGAGCCTTCCTCCTGCCCTGCCTGGGATCTACCAGGATGCCCTATGCGATCTACCAGTAGATCGCGATCTACCTAATGAGCACCCCTGCCGTATAGACTACTGCAATGCGCTCTACGTGGGGTTGCCTTTGAAGACTGTTCAGAAGCTTCAATTGGTCCAACGAATGGCAGCCAGATTACTAACAGGAGTGGGGCTCAGGGAGCATACTACCCACTCTGCTGCGCCAGCTCCACTGGCTGCCAGTCTGTTACCCAACACAATTCAAAATGCTGGCTTTAGCCTATAAAGCCCTAAACGATTCTGGCCCAACTTACCTGTCCGAACGCATCTCCCCTTATGTACCATCTAGGACATTAAGATCATTTGGGGAGGCCCTGCTCTCAACTCCGTCTGCATTATAAATGTGTTTGGCAGGGACGAGAGACAGGGCCTTCTCAGCGGCGGCCCCTCGGCTGCGGAACGCTCTTTCCGGGGACAAATCAGATCAGCCCCCTTGCTCTTGGCCTTCCGAAAAAAGTTCAAAACTTGGCTGTTTGAGCAGGCGTTCAAAAAGGCAGTGTAACTAACATAGGACTGGAATTACTGGACTATGAGACAAAATGTTGTTTTTATTATTGTCATGTTTTATTTTATTACTAATGTTTTAAACTGTTTTAAGTGCTGTTTTTGGAATGCTGTTGGCATTCAATTTGTTGCCTTGTAAACCACCCCGAGTCGCCTTTGGGCTGAGAGGGAGCGGTATACAAATGTGCTAAATAAATAAATATTAAGTCAAGTCATATCCGACTCTGGGGGTTGGTGCTCATCTCCATATCTAAGCTGAAGAGCTGGCGTTATCCGTAGACACCTCCTAGGTCATGTGGCCAGCATGACTGTATGGAGTGCCATTACCTTCTCGCTGAGTGATACCTATTGATCTCACATTTGCATGCCAACTGGTAGGTTGGCAAAAGCTGGGGCTAACAATGGAAGCTTACACCACCCCCCAGTTTCGAACCTGTGACCTTTCAGCAGCTCAGCGGTTTAACCCACGGTGCTACTGGAGATTACCCTTAATATCACCACAATCACTGAAAACATATTGAAAAGCGGTTAATTTTCGATTTAAAAAAATTACCTACCCATGCTTACTTCTGTGTGATGCTTTTCTTTTTATTTCTGCATGGAGAAGGGGGTGGCAGTGAACTCTAAATAACCATGCAAACCAAGTTACAAAAGACTGCGCCACCACCACCATTATGGGTGGGGAGCGGAGCTGTAGAATCAGCCATCCCTTTCAGCACCAAAGCCATGGCTGCATCCATAGGCCTCTTCTGGACCTGGTGAATGTGCTGTGAGGCACCTTGATCACATATTGGGAGATCTCTCTGCTGTATCTATTGTCATTTCTGTGCAGATTGCAGTGGCAGAATTGGCATCCCAAGAATTAGTAATGGAAGCATAAGGTAGGGAATCCCCAGACATCCCCGAGCTATCGTCTTTCTAAAGGGGAAAGTTAGCCATAGTGAGAAAATATAGAGAAGAAAGAGAAAATAATCTGTAAAGAAAAAGCTTATCTACTTCTAAATTTTTCTGGTTAGAGAAAGAGAGGGAGCAAAAAACACAACTTTTTCATAGCAAGGCAAGAAGGAAATTAAGCTGGGGTACTTGCTCCCCCTGCTGCCTACCGCTGTGAAATTCACTTTGGATATCAGAACAAATGCTAGGAATAACCCATTGCAAGAGATTTCCTCTTCACAGCTGGAAAATCCTCTTTTAATTTTGTTCTGGACTTGCTTGTATAAGACTATTTGCTCATAGATTCACTGCAACATAAAAGTCCCCTCAACACGACAAGGTGACAATCCATCAAGGGGGATTTGTAAGCATCCTGTGGCTCCTAAAATGCTATTAATCTGTTCAGGCCCCCCCCAACCCCACCCCATTTTTGTTACATGTTTTTAAATACGAAAATGTACTTTATAAATGACAAATAATGCATAAATGCACATTCACATGAAAGAATAAAAAATAAGATCAACTTTAAAATGGTAGAAGCGCAAAGTTATGGCAAGGAAGCACATTTGAGGCAACAAAATGTGTGCTGGCCAGTGTTAACAGCAAGTCAAAACCAGCACATTCACATGGAACAATAAAGAAAGAAAGGCCAACATTAAAATAGTAGAAGCACAAAGTTGTGGCAGGAAAGCAAAAAGTACAAAGTGAAGAGGCAGAAGCATCATTTTCTTCATACTGTACCCATTCTAGCCTCCCTCCTTCTCTTGCTTTCTCTCCTCCTCTCGCTTCATGAAGCCAAACAATACCAGGAATAAAAACCACACAAAATCAACTAACCTAAAGTTCCTTAAATTGAACAAGGTCAAAACAGACAGCAATCTCCCGAAGTGGACAAGAGCATTCCCTTGAAGCCTTAAAGCCCTGTACTCTCACGCTAGTGCTCCCTCTGGTGCTAGCTCTTAACTCAAAATGCTGCTCTTCTGTCAAAACAAATCCCGAGCCGAGCAACTGCTCTTAACTCAAAATGCTCTTAAGTTGGAATGTTCTTAAGTTGAGGTTCCACTATTTCATTCCAATTTTCAAGTTTATCAATGATCTTTTGAATTCTGCTCTTTCTTTCCAATGTGATAGCTACCTTTCCTAGTTTTGTATCATGAAAGGAGCCCCTGGTGGTGCAATGGGTTAAACCCTTGTGCTGGCAGGACTGAAGACTGACAGGTCATAGGTTCGAATGCGGGGACATGAGAGAAGCCTCCCAAAAGGATGGTAAAACATCAAAACATCCAGGCGTCCCCTGGGCAACATCCACACCAGAAGCGACTTGCAATTTCTCAAGTTGCTCCTGACATAAAAAAAAATAATCTTGCAACAACTAAATAAAGATGTAATAAGCCTTTCTTACTAATGCAGATATTTAGAGTATCTGAAATTCTGGAAAGTTCTCACTATCTATATTGTAGGAACCTAATAGACATAGATGGGACAAGAACAGCAGAACCTTCAACATTTTCCAGTGACTGCCCCTATATTATCTAAGGAGAAAGAAGCAACTGGGCATCACTAGACTCAGTTAAAACATGCCTATAGAAACAACGGAGAGTAAAGGTTTGTTATGCAATGATGAATGGGTGGCATTTTAAGCTGTAGCTTCAACCTGGTTGCTTTCTGGACAAAAACTCATTCAGTTCAAATAAAGGCTTTCCAACCGGAGCTTAGTTCATTCACAGCAGGAACTTGTCATAAATTGAGAAAAACCTTATGAATTTTTTTTGTGTTTTATCTGCAGCACACACCCAGATTATATCATAAAGATGGCTACATTTTATCAGCTAAGGTTAGCAGCTGTTGTTGGGTTTTGCAACCAGATCCTGAACATTTATTGTTTGTTCCTTTCAGAGAGTCGCTCGGGATTGACACAGGATAGCATTCCTACTCCACCTGTTTACCTAGAACCATAAAACTTCTGTAATAAAACCACTTTTTTTACTTCTTGATAGCAAGTAACAAGCTTTCCAGTCTTCAGTCTAGTGTTAGATGGAAAACACTTTGTGAATTCTAATACCAACCCTGAGTAGCAGTAGACAGAATTCAAAATAGGCAATATAAAGTTTCAGCCCACTTCTTAAGCTCAAATTTCCTTGGGGAAATTTGTTGACCAACCAAATATCAGGACCTGTCACCTCTCTAAACAAATCTTAGAGATTGGAAAAGACAAAAAAATATTAGTTAACAGAACAACATACCGTAATTCATAACTTGAGAGGTTGGGCATATTACTCACATTTCAAGGATCTCTCGAATGATCTCATACCCAAACCTATGGTGAAAGTCATGGAAACAGGCCAATTCAAAACAAGTGGGTCCCAAATGTAGTCCCTTTTAGATCTAAGCACTGTAAGCCCTTGTAGGTAACAAGCCAAAAACTGGTAAGGGGGCAAAATAAAGACCTAGCTCAGATCTCCTGACATGTACATAACTTTGCCTCTTCAAGACAGTGTAAACGTTACATTTGTTCTTATCCTTCTCTTATTTGTCTTAGAAGTATGGATCTGCAATACTGTTGGTTGTCAAGAAGGAGTTAAATCTCTTACGTACAATACTGTACACACTACATCCCCTTCAGACAACAGGACCAGTTCACTAACCCACAAGGCACTCAAAAAGACAAAGATGTCACATGGAACAAAATGGTCTTATAAGTCAAGTTACAAATTGCTGATCAATGCCCAGGACCTTTTTGGCTGAGCATTTTAAAGCCCCCTCCTCCAAACTACAAGCCCCAGAATTCTGCAGGAGGCTGCTACAGGATTTCAGATGGAATGCATACTCTTTGCCTATGCTTTAAGATGTAGTGTGGATAAGACACCTAGCACCCCTTAATCCCTTAAGGATCTCAAAGTATAATGGTTTGTGACTGTCAGACACTTTGTCCCACTTCCAAGACAAATTCCTTGAGTGCCTTGTGAATCTGAAGTCATTTGGCCTGTAAGACCAACCAGTTCCATCAGGCGTTCAATCTCTAAGCTGTAACCCCTACTCTAATCTTAATCTGTTTTTATCATTTATTTATTTATTTGTTCAAATTTATCCATCACCACTCCCATCTGGCTCGGGGTGACTTACACAGAATAAAACAGCATTTACAGCAAATATACACATCATTAAAATAACACATAGGATTAAAACAACAGCTAAAACATATATGTAGTCTCAGGAGAGGCCAATATAATGTCAAGTAAGGCCAGTAAATTAAGAACCGAAAGCCTGTTTAAACAACAAGGTCTTGCAGGCTTTCCGGAAAGCCAGCAAACTCAGAAGTGCACGGGTTTCAGTGAGCAGTGCGTTCCAGAGGGTTGGAGCAATAATAGAAAAGGCCCTCCTCCACGTCACGGTCAGATGGAAGGCCTTAAAACTTGGGACCATCAGGAGGCTCTGAGTCTCTGATCGCAGGGGTCTGGTGGGACAAAATGGGATGATGTTTTCAAGTATGTTGTGTTTTGTTGTTCATTGCTGTGTACCACCCTGGGACTTTTCAGGAAGGGTGGTATATGAGTCGAAATAATAAATAAATAAATAATAAATTTGTGTTGTTCCCTGAACCTTGGAAGCAAAGTCTCAAACTGCCAAGCAATCTTGAATGGACTGTGAAGCTTACCTCCCAACAAAGTGTGTGAAAGATGGATTGATCAAAGAGACCAAAATTCATTCCTAGTCCTAAACTTTTTAAATTTCAAACTGGTCTTCTTATAACTTCTCCTAGCTATGAAAAAAAATTATAATAAAGAAACTGTAGTGTAAAAGCCCTGATCAAACTCATCACTCACAAGGACCTGGATTACAAGGAATTAATCAGTTTGGTGTCTATATTATCACACTAGATATGGGCAGAGGAGATAGTTGACTCCTCAGCCTAAAAATAAACATGATTAGAAACTATTCCAAAAATATTAAATCTTGAGCACAAGGAATGGGCTGAAGCATGGACAACTGACATCCAAAAAAACAATGGAGCAAGCTACATGTGAGGCATCCTGCATCCTCAGCTCATTTCTCCAAACAGAGATCCTATTAAAGTAAGAAAAAAAAAATCTGAACAGACCCTCAAATTTTCTCTAGTTTCTTGAGTAATGCTATGACGATCTCTCCATATTCCATATATAGCACTACAGAAGTCCTGGAATTTCTTAAACATAGTTTTCCTGCAAATGACAAACTGTGGGCCCTTCTACACTACCATATAATTCAGAATATCAAATCATATAATCCACAATATCTGCTGTGAACTGGAGGATTTGAGTTCACACTGCCATATAATCCAGTTCAATGTGGATTTTATATAGCTGTGTGGAAGGGGCATAGGTCTGCTCTCTGTAGGACTAAGCCAACTGAATTCCAATTCCTATGTCTGTTACAAGGCCAAATTTCCATGAACGAGCTTTACTGAGCTGTGGCATGGAGAATGGTTTCATAGCAAGAGATATAGGATTGCTAAGCATCTGGTATAGTTTTAGTTACAGCAGTGCAATGGCAGGAATGGCTGGTGGGTCTTTCACTACAAGTAGTCCTCGAGTTATGAACAAGATATGTTCTTTGGGTTTTTTTTCTTCAGTTGAATCTGTATGTAAATGAGACAGCTACATTTTAAAAGTCTAACTCCAGCCACACTCATACTCACATATATATTACAAACAGACATGCTTTGGATAGCCTAGGGAAGGATTAACACCCCTGTGTTGTTTGTTTTGTGGTATGTGCCCCTGTTCAGAAGATTTAACCTCATTTTCTGATCAAGTTATAGATTTTGAAAATATTGACTTGTTGTGGAAACAAGGATTGGTGATAATGCTTTAGTCGAGACACTTTTTTTTCTGTGATAACTCTTCCAGGAGTAAATTTCCCTTTCTATGGGTAGAGTTCTCTCACTTCCTGTTGTCTCACCCCTGTTCTTAACTATGTGTCATTTCTAAGTCTGATGTCTGAATACAGGAACTGCTTATATTCAATCTTGTGCAGGAGGATATAAGGGTAGGGAATCAACTCTGGACTTTATCACTACTTCTTCAATTTGTATGGGAGCTCCTTTAGTGTTGGATGCTGGTTTAGCATAGGAAGAATCTCCATTCAGATCAGCTGTGAGAGGAACATCCATAAAAAGGATTAATAATAATAATAATAATAATAATAACTTTAATATTTGTGAGGAACATCCATAAAAAAATACATCAATTTAAAAACATAGGAGACGGCGAAGGAAAGGCTCCGTCATAGTACCCCCCACGCTTTTCAGATCTAACAGAAATGTTTGCAGCAGCGGTGAAATTCTGCTACTCTTCCCAGGGTGCTTCCACATAGCCCTATATCCCAGGCGGAAAATCCCACAATATCTGCTCTGAACTGGGCTATCTGAGGCCACACCCACATAACATGGGATTTTCTGCCTTGATATTCTGGGATATAGGGTTGGGTGGAAGGGCCTCCAATCACAAGGAAAACAGTCCCAGAGCAATTTCATAGACTGCTATCCTATGTCAATGTACTGTAGGTGTTCTTAAATAAATATCACAGTTGGTATATTGTTACCTAAGGCGTAAATTCACTCATGATGATTTACCCATTTTAAGGATCTCATAGATTTAAGAGTTTTACACCCTGCTTCTAAATATTTGCACTGAGCAATATCTACAGTGCCCATCTGTAGCATACATAGGACCTCTCCAAAGCATGCATGGGGGAGGGGTTACATGAAAGATGACTGTGGATTTATAAAATGCTCAAATTTCTTCTAAATTTGATGGAATAAAAACCCATATATTTAAATGTTAAAAAGGCATAATTTCAGTTTTGCTTTCTCTCCTCCCTCTCGTGTCAGTTTCTAATGGCTTTAAGATGGCTTTGACAGCTGCCATCACTTTTTCACCCGATAGGCTCCATAGTTTTACAGTGATATGATAAAAACGTATAACCTTAATATTCTCCATGTCCGTCATGATTGAAAATGTGTATTTGGCTAATTTGTGATCATTATTATAGTATTTGTATGTTGCTTTCTCTCTCTAAATAAGACTAAAAATGGCTTTGAAAATGTCTGACAATTTCCAAATTTCCTTATCAACAGAAAGAATCTGAGAATGACTCAAAATAATAATAATAATAATAATAATAATAAAGTTGCCAGAATTCAGCATCACAATTATGAATCCATAACTGAGCTGTATTCATGATCCCAATGGAATCAAGATGATAACACTTTTGTGATGTTTTAACTGCTCCCTTAACCTACTCTACGTGGGGTTGCCTCTGAAGACTGCTCGGAAGCTGGAATTAGTCCAACGTTCGGCAGCCAGGTTACTAACAGGAGCGGGGCACAGGGAGCATACAACTCCCTTGCTGCGCCAGCTCCGCTGGCTGCCAATTAGCTTCCGAGCACAATTCAAAGTGCTGGTTTTAACCTACAAAACCCTATACAGTTCTGGACTAGTTTACCTGTCCGAACGGATTCTTCCCTACGAACCATCAAGGACATTAAGATCCTCCGGAGAGGCCCTGCTCTCGGTCCCGCCAGCTTCGCAAGTGCGGCTGGTGGGGACGAGAGACAGGGCCTTCTCTGTGGTCGCCCCTCGGCTGTGGAACTCTCTCCCAAGTGATGCTAGATCTGCCCCCTCTCTGTTGTCCTTTAGGAGGATGGTGAAGACTTGGATATGGAACCAAGCCTTCCCAGAATAGGCAGAGATTGGCTATTATCTGAATGTTTGACCACGTTTACAGATTGAGTGGAATTGTTTTAATGGCGATGTGGTTTTATGCTGGGTTTTTATGTATTTTAATATGTTGTTCTAGTTGTTTTTAAATTGTATAGCATTGGATCTTTGCTGTTATGCCGGTCTGAGTCCCTTGATAGAGGTGAGAAAAGTTTTAAATAAATAAATTACTTTGCTGCACCAACAAAAGGAGGCCCCTTCTGATGATGATTAGAGATGGGTCCATAGTGTTTTCATCCACATCCCATCAGTGAGCAAGGCTGCAACATGGAAGTGAGGTTCAAGGTTCTGCTTCTGATTGTCACAGCTTCACTTGTCGGCAGGAAACATCATCCACCTGCTTCATCATTGCCAGCAGAATAGAACTTCTTCTCTTGGCGCAGCTGATGCCCAGCAAAATAAGATAGGGCATGGTGGGGTGGGTAGGTTCATGGGTGGGGTTCGTGGGTTCATGGGTGGGGGGAAGGGTCAGGTTAAGAGCCATTACTTTGATTGATAAACATTATTAAATAGCCTATGTAGAATTTGTTCATTTTGGTTGAACCCAAGGTATAATCAATTATCTTTCTTACGTCAAGAAAACTCTCTGTGCAATCAATAGAGAGTCCCTGATGTATATTCATAATGACGCACATATGGGCATCCTGGATCCTATAATGTGCTTTCCTTGAGGCCCACTATTGACTGAATTCTACTTCCTGTGCCTCTGTCAATGCACTCCCCCTCTTGTTCTGTCTAAAGTGGATATTTGCTTGTGTTACTCTGAAAGCTGGTGGAGCTCATGTTTTCAGTCTTTAAGACAGAAGACACTCAAACCCTCTGCACTCCATGGTTTTTTAGCTGACACTAGATGCTGGATCTAGCTTTAATGTTGCTTCATAAGCACAATTTGCCCATTCAGGTTGCTCAATTTCAAGAACATAAATCCATCTGGAAATGTATTTTCCTCCTTGTTGGTCATTCAATTGTTTAATAAGTATATCTTCTCCTCAAATGATAGGTATTGATGATTGCTTAGTATATTAATCTGGATCAACGCCTAACATTTGCATGATAGCAGATCTCTATCACTACATGAATGATATAAACTCCGTGTTTGACTCTCGTGCATATGAATTTGCTATAAAAATGAAGTAAGACATTACCTTGGCCAGCCACAATAGTAATAAGATGGATAACTATCTTGGCCAGATTCCGGCTCTTATACCATACTGTAATATAGTGATTCTCAGCAGATTCCAAATATCTTACCATACCAAATCTAGAATTATAGTTTGCTACACAGATAACTTAAAGAATAAAGATATATCTCCACAAAGGACTCTTAGATGCACACGGGATCACAGGCAGTGAGCCAACTGATCTCTCACTACTTTCCCCACAAAATACTGAGGACTGTAGTCAGAGAATGGTCCTTTTCATTTAACTGGTCATCTTGAACTTTAATGTTCTTCCATTTCATTTCCTTGTGTATTAATCTTGGTTGTGAAATACAAATTCCAGGTTAAAAGAAAGCAATTTTAAAATGGCCTGCGTGCGTACCTAGTCTTATCTCAATTTATACATTCAATCACTAACTTGTATTTGTTAACTGTGATAGCAGCAAAAAAATAACTTGAGGAAATACCAATACTGCAATAACTATGTTTACATCTCTAAATGCAATCAAAATGTTACCTGGGCAGCAAACATTTCCTTCAAGGAAATGGCTTATGTAAATGGATTAATAAAGCAATTAAATGGGTATCAAGACATGTTACCCATATTCTTATGCTCACCAGTCTTGCTGTTGTTGCAATTGCTATTGCAATGTCTGGTCAAGCCAGACATTGCAGTTTGTAGTGCCATAGTTAGACTCTGAGAGAAGGAGCTCCAAGAAACAATACTAACAGATCCATTAATTTGCTGTAGCTCAGGATTATAATATGAATAATATGTATATATTCACATGTCCACTGATACATACTCTCATGACACAGAACTTTTTCATCTATACCAGACCAGCATCATACAACACAGTATGTTAATCACAACTGAAACCCACACGGGGCCTTTACCTGAATGTGTGTGTATGTAATTTTTTTTATACATTTCATGAAAATATAAAAGCACCCAAAACAGGTAAGAAACATCTTTTAAATCTAAGCAACAAAATCGTCTAATTCATTCCAATAAGCCCAAAGTATCAAAGCACTTTCAAAGGTCAGACTGAAAAGATGTGTCTTCATTGTTACTATATGCTTTAACATTGGCTCTGACTTATAGCAACACTACTGTAGTTTTTCCTGGAAAGGTTTATTCAGAAATTATTTATGTATTTATTTACTATATTTGTATACCGTCCTTCTCAGCCTGCAGGTGACTCAGGATGGGTTACAGAAGCGGAAATTCAATGCCCAACAACACCATAAAAACATTTAAAACATTAACATATACAATATAATCATAACAAGATTAATAAACCACAGATCATTTGCGGCTCCTAGTTAAAAACATTGTCTGATGGTCTATCATTGTCTTTGTATAAGGCTGAGAAAGTGTGACTTGCATAAGGTCATCTAGTGGATTTTTATGGTTGAATGGGCAGATGAACTCTGGTCTCCCATAGACAAAGGCCGCTGGAATCTCCACACATTGTGGCAATTTCAGTGGTGCCCATCACCCCATGCCCTTCATTGCCTGACTCACCCAAGTCCGCATCCCACTGGGGGAAGCATTAAACACCAGGCTTCCCCCATCGTTCCCGGTGCAACATGGGAAGCCGTCTGTGTTGCCACTGTGGCAGCAGACTCGACTTCACCTTCCCTTTAAGCACGGAGCCCAGACAGAAATAGCTGTGCAACATGGAATGGGAGACAACAGGTTCCATTCTTAAAGAGAAGACAAAGTGGAGTCATTAATCAAATACCCCAACAATCTGGTCTCTACGATTGCTCAGTGTATCTTCTTATCCTCTCTCAAAATAGTCATAGTTGTTCTCCTTATTGCAGCTCTGATGAGGGGCAGTCTATAATCTGGAAGCAACACAGGAAGAAACCCTCTTCGCTATGCCTTTCAACTGGGGCTTCATGGGCAAAGGTATAGATCTTAACATAGACAAGTTTATAATGAAACAGGTGATGGCCCATTAGAAGTCAAAAGAACCAGGACTTTGAAAGCTAAAACAAATACATTGAATTGATATGGAAATCAATCAGCAACCTGTGCAGGTCTTTAAGATCACAATAATCTTAATCATTGTCTCAGCCCCAAAGGAAAGCAATGGCAAACCCACTTGGAAAAAAAATCATGCCAAGAAAACCCCATGATAGGGCTTTGGGGTCGCTATATGTGAGAAATGACTCAAAGGTATACAACAACAACAACATGTTCTTGATACCATAAGTTGGCATGGTCACTTAGGAATTTCTAGGCTGTGGATAGTGTCTTCCAACTTGATAATTCTAGGAGGGGAACCCCATTCCCTAAAGAGGCAAGTAATAAGCCAGAATAACTTCCCACAATATATATGCTATAGCTTGTGTATGCTCGCTTAACTCACTGTAGAAAAAAAGGTGCACATTTACAGCTTTGGCATATACCAATCATGGAAGGGAAGTGAGTATGAGTATGGGTTCTCAAGTCACCTGCCATCTTGTAGCAACTACATGAGTTTCATTGTTTTTTTTCTTAGTCAAGGAATATTCAGAAATGTGTAGCATCTAGTAATTGGTATTCTTTGGTAGTCTCCCATCTAAGTACTAGCCAGGGCTGACCCTGATTAGCATTAAAGATCAATTAAATCCCATGAATATCAGACTCTGGAGCATAGCCAAGGCTGTATCCAATGACCTGTTATACGCTCCATTCGAATCAGTAAGGACTAAGAGCACTTTACTAGTTGATGGAGTCCAGCCAAAGTGATTGAAAAGATATTCTGGTTTCTTTCATTTACTTTCTAATCTCTATGTGTACTCTCTGTATATGATTGAGAGGTCTTTCAGTGCAAATAAATTGAAGTGCTTCTCAGAAAAGTGTCAATCTTCCCAAATTACAGGTGAAACATTTTAATAAAACATCACTAATGATAAGATATTCTTTAGCATGACAACTACCTGTTAATATTTTATATTTTTGGGTGAGGTTTCTTCCATTGGTTGGTACATAATATAACACCAACCTTCATGTATTTAAAAAATCCAGATTTTTTCACAATGTTCATATTGCTCTGCTTTGCATTATGATATGTCACTCTTAATCCATCTGGAAGAGTAGATGCATCTCCAAGTACTTTACCACTGATGGATACTTAAGTATCCAGACTCTTGTCTGTCTGAATTCAGCCTAGCAATTTTCTGTGTACGCAATTCTGAAGTTAACCCTGCCACTCACGGATCTTAGGGCATATTTTATCTTCAAGGGTCATCCTTGACCTATATAGTGCATTTTTCTCCATCAAGAAAAACCAAGACTGGTTTGATGAAAACAACCAAGAGATCCAGGAGCTGTTGGCCAAGAAGCGAACTGCTCGCCAGGCACACCTCACCCCGCCATCTTGCCATGTAAGAAAAGCAGCCTTCCGTCTTGCATGTAGTTAACTCCAACAAAAACTCTGAGACATTCAGAACAAGTGGTGGCTCAATTTAACACAAAAGACACAGCTTTGTGCAGATCTGGGTGATCTCAGAGGATTCTACGAAGCTCTCAAAGCAGTGTTTGGACCTACTTATCAGGTCCAAAGCCCCTTATACAGTACAGATGGTCAAACACTAATTACAGATAAAGCCTCCATTCTGAATTGATGGGCTAAACATTTTCAGAGTCTCTTCAGTGCTAACAGTGTAGTCCAAGACTCGGCTATCCAACAAATGATACAACTACCAACGAAAAATGAACTGGACACACCTCCCTCTCTGGAAGAGACCCTTAAGGCCATACAACAGTTGAATAAGGGCAAGGCAGCCGGGATCGGTGGAATCCCGCCTGAAGCGTGGAAACAAGGAGGTCATGTACTCCATGCTAAATTCCACGAGCTCCTTGTGAGTTGCTGGGGAAAAGGTGAACTGACATCAGATTTCTGAGATGCAGTTATCATCACCCTGTATAAGAAAAAAGGAACAAAATCCGATTGCTCAAACTATCAAGGTATAACTCTGCTCTCCGTTACTGGAAAATCCTTGCAAGGATACTCCTGATCAGATTAGTTCCTGCTATTGCAGAAGAACTTCTCCCGGAAAGCCAATGCAGCTTCAGAGCTAACAGGAGCACCACAGATATGGTATTTGCCCTAAGACAACTGCAAGAGAAATGTAGAGAGCAGAACAAAGGACTCTATGTAACATTTGTTGACCTCACCAAAACTTTCGACACTGTGAGCAGAAAAGGTCTGTGGCAGATCCTGGAACAACTAGGATGTCTTCCCAAATTCCTCAAAATGACTATCCTGCTACATGAGGGCCAGCACAGTTAAGTCAGATAGGGCGATGCTCTCTCAGAGCCCTTTCTAATATCTAATGGAGTGAAACAAGGTTGTGTTCTTGCACCAACCCTATTTACAATCTTTTTCAGCATGATGCTCTAAAGGGCTACGGCAGACCTTGAAGAAGAAGACGGCACATATATACGCTATCGTACTGATGGTAGCTTGTTCAACTTAAGCCATCTGAGGGCTCGCACTAAGACTCTAAACTATCTAGTCTGTGAGCTGCTTTTTGCCTACGATGCTGCCCTTGTTGCCTATACAGAAGCAGCTCTGCAGCGCCTAACATTCTGCTTTGCAACAGCTGCAGAGCTGTTTGGGCTGGAAGTCAGCCTGAAGAAAATGGAAGTTCTCTACCAGCCCGCACCACAGGAAGACACCATCATCCACACGTCAGCATAGGCAAATCTGTGCTTAAGTCCGTTCAGCAGTTCACCTACCTGGGAAGCATCATCTCCTCAGATGCCAAGATTGATAAAGAGATAGATTACAGATTAGCATTCGGAAAGCTTCACAAAAGAGTCTGGAGTAACAAACACCCGAGGCAAAGCACAAAAATCAGTTTGTACAGAGCTATTGTACTGTCTATTCTCCTATATGGGTCTGAAGCATGGGTCACCTATCGCCAACACCTATGACTCCTCAAACACTTTCATCAGTGCTGTCTTTTGCACAATCCTAAATATACACTGGACTGACTCTGTGATGAATGTTGCTGTCCTTGAACAAGCAGGGATCACCAGCATTGAGAACACAGCTGCGCTGGGCAGGGCACATCTCTAGGATGGAGGACCACCACCTCCCTAAGATACTACTCTATGGTGAACTCACCATGGGTCAGCGCAAAAGAGGCGCCCCAAAGAAGAGATATAAGAACTCCCTGAAACAACATCTCAGGCTCGGCCAGATTGATCACCAACAATGGTCCCCCCTGGCCTCACATCGGGAGGCATGGAGATGCACTATCCACAATGCTGCGGCCTCTTTCGAGAAGTCACGCCAAATGGGTCTCGAAGGGAAATGACAACGGAGAAAGAACTGCAACCTGGAAACAACATCACCCAAGGAGACTTTCTGCTGTGCTTTCTGCAACTGGACTTGCCTATCTCGGATTGGCCTTCTTAGTCATCAACGCGCTTATAGAAAGCGTGGGATGAGTCCTTCCTGAATCTTCGTTCGCGAGGAAAAGCCAAGAAGACCCCACCACAAACTGTAAGGAGAGGCAGGAAATAATAATAATAATGAAAAATGAACAAGCAAAAATACTGTGGGATTTTTGAATCCAGACTGATAACACAATACACCAGACATCACAATTGTGGAAAAGAAAAAAGTTTGGAGTATTGATGTCACCATACCAGGTGATAGTTGAATTGATGAAAAACAACAGGAAAAACTCAGCTGTTATCAGGACGTAAAAATTGAACTGGAAAGGCTCTGGCATAAACCAGAACAGGTGGTCCCAGTGGTAATCAGCACACTGGGTGCCATATCAAAAGATCTCAGCCGGCATTTGAAAACAATAAAAATTGACAAAATCATGATCTGCAAAAGGCCACCTTACTTGGATCTGCACACACATAATTTGAAAATACATCATTCAAATAATTAGAAGAATTAAGACGAGAATTCCCAACATTATCATGGTTCCAGTACCACCAAATCCATGAAAGATATAAAATAGATTTTAAAAATTGGCTTTATGGAAGACGAGCTATGGGAACCAACAATGAGGAAGAGAAAGAAAAACATAAGTATCATGTATAAAATATTACTAAAATGGAATATGGAGGAAGAACTTATCAAACATTGTCACACCAGATGGGCCCAGGATCTAGGTCACTCTATATTACTGCAGCAATGGGAAGAGATATGGACAAAAACCCCTAAAATATACAATAACAACAGAGATTACTGAAAATTAGTTAAAAATGCAATTTCGCTGGCATTTATACCCAGCAAAAATTGCCAAATTTGATAAAAGATCCATACTTTGTTTTTTAACACGATCATGAGTTCAGGAGTATTGTGCTCCAGAACTCTGTCAGTCTGAATTCGGAAGTCCCAGAGTAGTTTGATGTGTCCATTTTCTGTAACCTTTTCAGGCTTGTGATCCCACCATTATTAATTGGAACTTGTACCACAAATACCATCTGCCTGCAACAAAGAACTGGTGGGATCACAAGCCTGAAATTCAGACTGACAGAGTTCTGGAGCACAATACTCCTAAACTCACGATCGTGTTAAAAAACAAAGTATGGATCATTGATGTTGCATTCCCAGACGACAGCAGGACTGAAGAGAAGCAACTGGAAAAGCTGTTACAATATGAGGATTTAAAGATTAACTTTGGCACAAGCCAGTAAAAGTGGTCCGAGTGGTGATTGGCACACTGGGTGCAGTGTCTAAAGACACTGACAAAATTACCATCTGCAAGCTGCAAAAGCCCTCTTACTGGGATCTGCACGCATTATTTGCCGATACATCTCACAGTCCTAGACACTTGAGAAGTGTCTGATGTGTGATCCAATATAACAGCCAGCATAGTGATCTTGTTTGCTGTGGGCTAATCTTCCAAAATACGGGACCTGCCTCAGTTTTTACCAGAGGCGTTCAAATGATGCCTTTGATAAAAATGAATTAATTCAGAAGAAACCAAGATTTTATTGGTTTGTTCTGAGTTAATCAAATATCTTACTAGATCTGGACCTTCGTGAAAGACCCAGGTCTATTGGGGTATTGGTGTGAGTCTCCATAGCCATCTTGCTTCTTTGGGCTTTGAAAAACCCGGAGAAGTGGGATGACACCCACCCCCTCCCTGAGCTCCAAATTTATCCTAAAACTTACTATAAAGGTCCCTGGCCACCACTAATTCTCCTTTCATGTTCTCCTGGTGCATGAAAAAATCCTCATGGTGTGGGAAAGTGAAAAGACAGGGGAGGGGAGAGGAGGAGGGATTTTCCTCTTCACCCCTCTCATCTCCTCAGGTGTCGTTTCCTTGTGGCAGGAGGACACAAGAGGAGTATTAATGGTGGCCAGAGACCTTTTCAGTAAGTTTTTTTTTGGGGGGGGGTGTAGATGGGGAGCTTTGGGGTGGCTTCATGCCATTCTGATTTCACGCTGTATGGCATGTAGCTCCCTCCCAGAATGCCCAGGGTTTGGGTGGATGAACAGGGACTAAAACCTACACTGAAGGATTTTAAGCCTGTATAGAAGCACCCTTAGGCATCTTATTCAATCAATCATCAAGATCTGCCTCATACTTGTGAGTTGATGTGTTGTCCAGTCTCTGGATCATTTATACAATGCATATAATATTTACTTGGTTCATCTTTTTTTTTCTTACTTCCAGAATCTATTTTGTTTTTGTATATCTTCAAACTAACTTTCTTGAGTGCTTCTAGACAGTGCCAAAATCCATGCTGCTTTGGTACAGATTTGTGCTCCCCCGGATAAAACCCCAGGTCCCTCCTCACCCCCCTTCATGCCCCCCATCTCCTGGTGCATAATTTCCTTGCAAGGAGGCAACTTATGATGGCCAGGTATGTTTTACTTTAGTTTTAGGGGTTAATTGAGGACTTGGGGGGAGGAGTGGGTGTCTTCTTGGTTTTTCAGGCTTCAGGAGCCTAAAAAACTGAGATGACTGTGTTGATTGGGCCTGGGAATTGCATGGCATGGTCCCCAAGTCGAATCCACATGACCCACACCTGGTAAGACCAGGTATCTTATCAGTTATTTAGTTAATTCAGAGCAAACCAAGGAAATCCTGGTTTGTTCCAGATTAACTTGTTTTTATTGGAGGAGTAGTTTGGACACCTCCAGCAAAAACCTAGACAGGTCCCAGGATATGGGCCTGTCTGGACGGGCCCCATGTTGTGTGTCTTTAAACTGACTTATGGTGACTATTAGAGAGTTTTCTTGGCAAGGTTTATTTAGAGGAGGTTTGCTACTGCTTTTCTCTAAGGCTACATGAGGTAGATTATTCCAGGGCATTTGGAATCCAAATCTAGCATGTATCTACTGAAGCTGGTACCATATCTCCAGATGGTCTGTCATATCCCTTTGCTTGTCCACCCCTTGTCCTCATGACACAGGTGCCAGTTCTCCTTGGTCGGCAGCTCTGGGAAAGCCTGGCCATCACTTGTAATGTCTGTGGAGGTCATATTTTCCTGATCTGCACAGGGAAAGGGTGATGGAGGCAGTATGTGCATGTGAATCAGATTGAAATGGACATGATCAAGCTGTCCAAACAGCTACAAACCCCAAAGGCACTTTAGAGCTTCCTGCAAAGTATGGAATATCCTCCAACTTTGCTTATCATGGAGCAAGTTTGGATTAAGGGACAAATAATCTGGATTCTTGTCAGAAGTCATTATATGCTGTGAATGCTGCCAGCTCTGACTTCAGGGTGAGTACTCATATAGATACATTCTATGAGAATGTGGCCTGCCCAGTGTACTGTTTTGTATGCCTGAACTAGGATTCAAACTCCAGTGTCCTAGAGTTCCAGGCCAATATTCAAACCATTATACTAACCTAGTCCCTAATGAGAGAAGCAACACAGATATCCAAGAATATATTATAACACCATCATTAGTTGCTCCAATTGCAAATCACACATACAGTATAATCAACCATGCATACAGGCATGCATATGCACACAGTTGAGTTTATTCAATTCTTGCTTATCAGCTCATTATGTTTCCTCAAATAAGGAAAATTTCTTTTTTAGTTTAGTGTTTACCTGTGATGGATTTTCCTATGATTCAGGCATTAATAATAATCAAATATAGCTCAGAAGATGTCACACGAAGCAGCTGCGAAGCATGGGTATAAACTAAACATAGCTTGGTTTATTAGCTATTTTATGTTGCCTGTCTTCCACACCCTCTGTGGCTATGCCCGTAACCTATAAACAGAGTTATGTACGCAGGAGCTGCAGTAATTAAAAAAGAAAGCACCCTTCTCTGCATGTTACAATACAAATAATAAAACCTGGGTTTAGAAAGTAAAAGAAAACTCTGCCCTTTTTGACACAAGAGACCAGCATCTCAAGAATGTCTCTGTAATAATGTCAAAGTCCTCCTGGGCAATGTCCTTATTCTTTCCATGGTCTATGTGGCATGCCGCCAAGGAAACCCAAGGCAATGGACAGAAAACCCCTTTCAGGTCTTCTGCTTGATTATCTTTGTTGCTATTGTTAACATGCCTTCAAGATGATTGTCACTTATGACATCTCTGTCATAAGGCTTTTTGTGTGTTGGCCAAGATTTATTTAGAGGAGATTTGCCACTGCCTTCTTTTGAAGCTGAGAGAGTTTGGCATCTCTAACAACATTAAATGGAATACTGAGACAAATTCTGCTGGTTTCTACCCTAAAGAAACCCAGTTTCCTAAAGGCTCTGTATCCCCCATTCTTGGCTAAAACAACTCAGGGCCCATCCAGACAGGGCCCAAAACACACGAGCTCTTGCGCTTTTACTGGAGGTGTCCAAAAAACTCTTCCAATAAAAGCAAATTAATTCAAGACAAAGCAGGAAAACCCTGCTTTATCCCAAATTAATTAGATAGCCTATTAGATCCGAACCTTATTAAAAGTCTCAGTTTTAATGGGCCATGGGCACTATGGGGACAGATTACTGGGACTACTGGGACTACCCGGGTGCCAGTCCTCACACCCATCTCACACCTTTTGGGCTCCTGGAGTCCAAAAATGCAAGATGGTGCCCCCCCCTTCCCACTTTTGCTCAAAGCTCTCAAAAACTGTTATAAACTTACTGGGCTACCATTAGGCCTCTCCGCAGGCTTCCTGGAATGTACCAATGGTGTGCCAGGAGGCAAGGGATTGCTCCCCCCACCTTCTGGCGCATCATTGTCGCATTCCAGGAAGCCTGCAAAGAGACCTAATGGTGACCTGGTGGGTGTTTGGGGGGGGGGGGGACTCATGCTAGCATGGAAGTTTCTGCACTGGTATGGGGACAACCCCGAAAGAAAGCTCGCTTCTTTTGGGTGCCCATGGGGACAGTCATGTGGGTGAAAACAGGTTACTTTAACCTGTTTTTGCCCACAATAAATTGCTGTCTAGAAACACCCTCGAGCCATGGTTCCATTGTATGGAAACCTAGGATAGGTAGTTGTTCAAGTATTTGGAATTCTATGCTGTAATATTATAGTCCTAGCATTCAGGAGACTGAACAAGAACATTCTAAGCACTTCACTAAACTACAAATTCCAGAATTTCATAGTATAACATAAACACACTTTAAAGTAGGTATATTGTTTATGACAACAAATGATCCATGGTAAATGTCTCTCTCTCTCTCTGCCACTCTAGCAGATGATGGAATGGGGAATCAATAGACAATAGTTTCAGTCACAATAAAACTCAGTTCCCGGCTTAACAGAAGTTTACTTCTGTAGGCAGTTCGACACAGTCGGTATAATGCAGTTGAAAACTGACTTACAGCTGGGGTGGTCACAAAATGTATACCCCAAGCATACACTGCATCATGCATTAAGGCCAAAACAATGCACTAAAAACCTACCAGAAAGTTCAGAATAAGCCAAAGAAATGCACTTCAGTCTAGAATAAGCTAAAAGAAATGTCACATTCAGTGCTCAAAGCTGGGAAGGGACAATGCAGAGAGCTTGTCAGGCTACCACTAGCACTGAAGCATTTTTAAAAAACCTCAAAAACACAGTTGGCCTGAAGTAAACAATTACTCCCGCAAGACGGATGCCACATCATTTCTATGGGGACTCCCACTTTCCAACCCTTTGATCCCATTTCCTTTATACTGTCATGGTTAGGCACTGATCCCAAATAGATATGGTGATACACATTAGTGCACCTCAGTGGATAGATTAAAAAAAAACCAATTCCTGGGGCTGGTTCCAACCACAATCATCCTCAAACTGGTTCATAGGGCGTTTGTGTAGATGCTCTGCAGTGGAACCTGTTCTTTTTAATTCACTTCCTAACTCAGATTTAATGCTTGGTTAGAACTGCTTTGTATGAAATTTGAAATGGATCTGGCACAATAACTTTATCCAGGTTTAGATTATATAATACATCAGGAAAGGAAGCTCTGGAATGGACCGACCTTGGACTATGATTCTGAACTGGTGGAACTTTTAAATGAATGTTTTAATAATTTATTTTAACTGTTGTTTTAACTGTAGCTGTTTATTTATCATTTATGTGCTGGCATTGAATTATTGTCTGTTCTAGTGCTCTAGTGCAATTTCTTAAACTGTGCTCCTCCAGATGTTTTGGACTTCTGCTCCCATAATTCCTAACAGCTGGTGAGCTGGCTGGGTTTTCTGGAAGCTGAAGTCCAGAACACCCACGGGAGCAGAGTTTGAGAAACACTGCTCTAGTAGTTTGCATAACAGACATTGACTAGGGATCAGGGTTCAAATCCATGCTCAGGCATTAAAAGTAACCCTGCCTCTACCTCAGATAAAGACAAAATCATATCCCCCTCTGAAAAGTTATTGGAAAGAGGGGGATATGATTTACATCAAGGTCATCGTATTTCAGAAATGAGATGAATGTACAGAAGAACGACAATGTAACCCAGAAGATCTATATCAGTGGTTTTTTGAAGTATATAGATGAGTGGTTCTCAACTTGTGGGTCCCCAGATATTTTGTCCTTCAACTCCCAGAAATCCTAACAGTTGGTAAACTGCCTGGGATTTCTGGGAGTTGTAGGCCAAAACACCTGGGAACCCATGGGCAGAGAACCTCTCATCTATATACAGTGTTCCCTTGCTACTTTGCAGTTAGCTTATTGCGGATTCGCTGTTTTGCGGAAATTTAAAAAATATGAATTTAAAATATACATCATGGTATTTTTGCTGTTTTGTGGGGTTTTGCCACCACCGCTCTCCAAAGCGCTTTCCCTCCTCAGTCCTCCCTCTAGCCTTGAAGGGCCTTTCCTTCCTTTCTTTTCCTTCACTTTATTTTAAGTTTATAAAGACTTAAAATAGTGTATAAGTACTAAAATAATGTATAAATATTAAAATAAATAGAGCATCCTTACATCACGGTTTTTCACTTATTGTGGGAGGTCCTGGAACCTAAACCCAGCAATAAGTGAGGGAACACTGTACTTCAAAAAAGAATTATTGCAGGTTGCATGTGATTCAGTGTTACCACATTAGATTCAGGAAGAAAAGTGGTTATATGCCTAAATTATGTACAATGCTAATGCCAAGTTCAACATGGGAATGACCACTTTATCAGATGGGTTGAAAGCAGCGTGCTAGGATGATTTCAACCCATTTGGGGGATGAACATTGGACATCATACAATGTCATATGCCATAGGTCTCACCCCCAAACGGGATAAAGCGCTTCTGGATGCTTTCCCCCTTATTATTCAACGTTTATATGCGCCCCCTGGCCCAGCTGGCCCGCGACTTTGGTCTGGAGTGTTATCAGTACGCTGATGACACCCAGCTTCTGCTGCGAATGGACGGCAGGCCGGATACCGTACCCGATTGCTTCCATCTGTGCCTCGAAGCCGTGACTGGTTGGCTGCGGGCCAGCCGGCTGAAGGTGAATCCGTCGAAGACGGAGATCCTATGGCCTGGTCGGCCTGGCCGGGATGAGTGCCGGTTGCCTACTCTGGACGGCGAGCAATTAAGCACGTCGTCAATTGTTAAGAGCTTGGGTGTTCAGTTCGACTCCCTGCTGACCATGGAGACCCAGGTCTCCGCGGTCAGCAGGGTGGCGTTCTACCACCTACGTCAGGCTAGGCGACTGGCCCCCTACCTGTCCAGGAATGACCTGGCTACGGTGATCAAGCGACGGTCATCTCGAGACTAGACTACTGTAACGCCCTCTACGTTGGCCTTCCCTTGGCGGCGATTCGGAAACTCAAGCTAGTGCAGAATGCCGCTGCTCGCCTGCTGGCAGGAGTGCCGGTGAGGCAGCACATTACGCCCATCCTCCAGCAACTGCACTGGCTGCCAATTGAGTACCGAATCACCTTCAAGGTGCTGGTGTTGACCTTTAAGGCCTTATGCGGTCTAGGGCCTGCGTACCTCTTGGACCGCCTTGCCCCATACGATCCCCCGAGATCACTCCGCTCAGCAGAGCAAAACCTGCTGGAGATTCCACCGATCCGCCTCTGCCGCCTATCATCAACTAGGCAGCGCTCCTTCTCAGTAGCAGCTCAACGGCCTGGAATGCCCTGCCGGGAGGCTAGAGCCATACGGGAGCTCGCCCCCTTCCGCAGGGCCTGTAAGACCTTCCTTTTCAAGCAGGCCTTCGGTTGACATATAACGCCTCTTGCTTTCAATCGACTTATGACTCTGTGTTACCGTTTTTGTCACTTAGTGTAATTTTAACAATGTTTTAATGATGTTTTTAGTATCATTTTTGTTATTTTTATGGTTATAGCATTGTTTTATTTTGTTCGTGAGTCGGCATGAGTGTTGCCTGCCGATCACTATGTATGTCTTGTAACCCGCCACGAGCCCTCGGGAAGAGGCGGAATACAAATGCAAATAATAAATAATAAATAAATAAATAAATAAACATGAGAGGCTTCCTGTGTGATGCGGGATCCAATCCAGCAGGGGGCTTCCCTGTGAGGATGATGCTTTCACTATGTGATGGGAAAACGTTGTGAGAGGGAGCTGCACATGGGGTAACAGATTCACCCTGTTGCTCCCTCTTTCTTTGCCAAAAGCCAGGCAAAGCAAGATGCTTCAGACTTTCTGATAAGGTCATCAGACAGAGGTCAATTAGTCTAAACTGATTTATGTATCTTTGACATCAGATTGTTCTGGGTTGTAGGCTATACTTATTCAGTTATTCATATTTTAAATAGATTGATTTTAATGATATTTGAGTGCATGTAAAATTAGTTTTGGTTATTTGCTAATTTAATGAAAGTTCTCAGAAAGTTGAGGAATGCTAATTGGTTAAAATGTTATTTCTTTCCA
This sequence comes from Anolis apletophallus, assembly GCA_030556195.1. Lineage (NCBI taxonomy): Eukaryota > Metazoa > Chordata > Lepidosauria > Squamata > Anolidae > Anolis > Anolis apletophallus. Next base: position 96,609,619 of record JARBWK010000002.1, on the reverse strand, counting down.
TCAAGCCTCTAATGTATTGTATTCACGAGGGAAAAATGACAAGGGAGATATTTTGTGGCCTTCTCCCTTAAATGCATTAGCTCATTTAAATCAATTCACAAATCTCTGTTATCGTTGCATATTTTCCTTGTCTCCATTCAGTCTGCACAATAGATTGCTTACACAACGCAAACATCCTTTTTGTACAATAATATAAATAGCTGCCCTTAATAAAGAACTATTAATATTTTGAGTACTCTGTGAAGTGTGCTTATTTAATTGTTTGCAGAAATGCCACAATAAAATATGCAGTAGTAGATAAATCAACTGCCACTAAATGCCAGATTTTGTGCTCCTTATTTCCCTGAGTAGTGAGAAATCCCCAGAACAGCTATCCAATATAATTTCCTTATGACAGAAGAAAGCTTTGGAGACTGTTACATCTATGGAGACAGACACCATATAGAGGGCAGCATATTGTTATGCTTACAACAGACCCTCAGAAGTTTCTTGTCCAGCTCTAAAATACCTTTACTTAACACAACATTCACTTTCCTTCTTTTACTCATAGATCCAGGTTTTGGAGCACATGGGACATGAAACTTATTAGTTGTCTTCCAGCCACACATGCTGTATTAACAACAGAACTTCATCACACCAACCTGAAAAGAGTGAGGAGGAGAGGGGAGAAGAGAAGAACCCTAACCCCCTCTTTATTTATTTATTTCATGTAAAAAAGCATTGCATAAATAAATAAGTATAAAAGTGATACAATAAAGGGAGCACAAGCAGCTAAATAATTTTAGACCAAAAACGAGCAACAGTGGCCCCATTGTCTGTAGCTTTAAACAGTTCTTCCTCTGTGCATGAGGTAGGGCGTTGTAGTCAAGCATACAGATGCAGAGTTGTTCATTGTGCTCCACAGATGCACAAAGTGGAGGACTCTTCTATGTAGTGCCAGGGACTTCCAAGTAGCTCATCCTTGGTTTGCCCCTGGAGGAAGACCCTCATAAGGATCTTATGTTGGAATTGCCTGATTTTGCTGTCCACAGGGATATTCTTGCTGTTGCTGGAGGAACATTTAGACAAGTGGTTGTTGAATTTGTTCTGATTTCACCGAAGTCAAATGAGCCCATTGCTCCAAAGTAGGTGGATAGGAATATTGCAGGATTGGGAGTTGTTGACAAGTGTTACCTGTTAATAGCTAGGGATAGGAAAACCACTATGGGGAACAGATCAGTAGTGGGATCAATAGCCTCTTGTGATAGGGACTGTCACCAAACAATGGTCCAGCTGCAATACTGCTTTAAGAACATAAGAAGAGCCATGCTGAATCGGACCTCAGCCCATCTAGTCCAGCATTCTGTATCACACAGTGGCCCACCAGTTGTACACGGGGATCTCGAGCAGAAGGGAGGGCAAAACCCTGACCTGCTCCCGACCCCCCACAACCAGTACCCAGGGAAATCCTGCCTACCTCAACCAACTCCGAGGTGGCACTTGAATGTCCACTTGAATGTGCTTTGCCTGCATTGTGTGATAAAGACCTAAACTACACCTCATGGTTGTTGTGTGGATAAAAGAAAAGAATGGAGTTGTAGTTGTAGTAGTACGACCATGTATACTATCTTGAATTCATGAGATAAATACTGAGATATAAACATAGGTTAGCAACCTGCATGACATTCATCCTATATAAATGTAGCTACAAAAATATCTAATGAATTAACCCCCCCCCCAAAACTCACCTTAATCTGCCAAAGTAGTTATGAAGGTCAATAGTTTCTGAACATATTCTTATTTGACCTGCTTTGAGATTCCAGGAGCTATAGTCCAATAATATTTCCTAGCTCTATCTCTACTTTGGGGTATAGAAATCTCATAAGCAATAACAGTATAAATAATTGAATTACTATGAGCAATGAATAATTATTTGTTTTCAGAATTTTAAGGGCAGTATGTACATTAAGCATGCAGGAAAAAATCAGTTCAACTACTTTCTCCAGGTATGACCACAAAGAATCCTGTAATACTATAAAATTAGCATGTTGTTGTTGTTGTTGTTGTTGTTGTGTACCTCCAAGTTGTTTCCAACATATGATTTATCACAGGGCTTTCTGAGGCTAGGTGTGTCTGATTTGTCCAAGTCACCAAGAGAGTTCTTATGAATCAGTGGGGATTCAAACCCTGTTTTCCAGAGCTGTACACCAAAGTTCAAAACACTACTTCATATTGAGTGATGACTGAAAATGTGATTTTAAAAAGTCACATAAGCTTTTTCGTTGTTTTTGCGGTAACAGAGTTAACACAGCTAGCCAACACCTACCTGTCCTATGGAAACTCAGGCTGTGAGGTATTTCAAATTAAAATTGGGTGTGACTCTGGGACAAATAGCATCTTTAGGGCGAAGTAAAATTGCAATAAAAAGAGACAATTACATGATAACTGAATCAATATAATATCATTTCCTGAATGGTAGACTAAAGGAATTACAAATAAAATTTCAGCTCTGTTTACTTTCTAATCTTTGCAAACATTGCACCCATGTTGACCCCTCCTTCTTCCCTCCACCTTTCATCCCCTTCCCTCCAATGACACGAATGGCATTAAGGGGCATTATATAAAGGAAAGTTGCCTAAGGGTTTCTGTCCTTCCCTCTTAGCCACCATGGGGCTAAGGCTAACCAGCCTTTTGTTACTATGGCTGGCTGTCTGCTATGCAAGTCAAATTCGAACAGGTAAGACTTTTACAGGTGATGCTGAGCAGCTGTCCAGTAGAGAACCTGAGGAACATCCATTAGCTGCTGCCATGTCCTCAATAGCTTAGGGTTATTTACTTTTATTTACTCAGCTTACAAAAAGGGTTTTTAAGAATATGACTATTGTTGTGTAGTGAACACTGGATGCTTCTGCTTTGGATTACTTGTACTAATATGCCAGCCATGTTAAAATACAGAGAATTTAGTCACAAATTATAGGGTCTAGGTAGATAAATATGTTTTATTAGATTGCCTTCATGTATCTTTCAGACATTCTGGAATTCTGAATTCTCTATTCAAATTCAAATGTAAAATGGAGCAGAATCCCCTTCCTTTGGAAAAGGAAATCTAAGTGGCTCTATCATTTGTGGAAGCATTATGATTCTGTGGCATATGTGGTGGGGTGAACTTATATTAACTTTTAATACTAATATCTAGAAAATCCTAGGTGAGTGATGGCAATTGGACCTAAAATGCCTTAGCAAATGTTTTCCTTGCCCTTTGCCATCTTGGTAGCTACGGAAATATCACAATGGCTTCCCTGAGAGGCAACACATCCTGCCTAAAAGTATCAATGTTTCATGGTTTTACAGTGTTGATGTTGCTTCATCTGAAGTCTGAATAGCGTGTAGTGGATTTTTTTTAATAGTGTGAGCTTACTTATCACTAGAGATGTTGCAATCAAAAGTTTTAACAGCAAAATATTGACATTTCAATAGAACATTTGATAGAGGTGACCTCTTCTTCTCCGGAAAAAGAACTTAATTTTTACTGAATAGCGTAAGCACCATTCTTTTGCTTTTTGATCCCATTATTGCACATAAAGGTTACTTTGGCATTCTTTTTCATTCCAGGAAGAAATCCTAACCATGGCCAATATGTCTGCAGTACCTGGGGGAACAACCACTTCAAAACATTTGATGGCGATTTCTACCAGTTTCCTGGTGTCTGTGAATACAATTTTGTTTCTGATTGCCGAGAGTCCTATAAGGAGTTCTCTGTCCATATCCAGCGTGAACTGAATGAACAAGGGCATCCTGACATCAAATATGTCCTTGTCACAGTTAAGGATGTTACCATCTATCTCACTCAAACACTGGTTGTTGTGAATGGGCAAATGTAAGTTTTTCTGATATACTTTTGAGGCACATAACCTTAAATACTAATCTAGGAATCTTTCACAGAAAGCTCATCAACTAATTATTGAAGCAAAATATAGAATGACTAATAGCTGTGACCAGTAGACAATATCTTTCCTTCAGTATCAGAAACAATATATACTCTTAATATCACTTAGGAGGGACCAAAGTGAGAAGATTAAATTGCTTTCATGTCTTGCCTGCAGGATCCATAATTCTGTTCTCTCTGACTATTGAAAGAGCAGAATTCTGGATGGATGATGTATTCCAGTAGGATATTCTTGCATCTCTAGAACTGTAAACTTCTACCAGTGGAACAAATATGAGCTGTATTGTATGGAAACTCAACTTACACTTTCAGACCATCTTGGTATGGTAGTGTTACTACATAATTCAAAGGAAATGTGGAATTTATTGAGTGACTTCAAAGGGATAGAACCCTCACCCCCCCCCAAGATATATTTAGCAGCAAGATATTCTACATATCTCTTAAGTCGTTACCAGCTTCTAAGTGAAAAAAAGCCTTTACATTAATTTTTTAATTCTCATTTAAGCAGAAAACCTGGGAAATTGACATGAAAGCCAAAGGAGTTCAGTTTATTTCTCAGTGTGCTTTTGCATATCCTGCCTCCCACTACTAATGACATGGTTTTCTAAAGTATTATTAAACCAAAATCTAACAGCTGCATAGCTAGTCTCCTGCCTCATTATTTCATTTCCTTAAAAAAAAAAAGACGGAATATAAAATCTGCATAACAATCCCTCTCCCTCCCTGCTGTTGAAATAATAATTTCCTTACCATTGCTATTAATAGGCACATTATTGCTATTCTATCTTGCATTGTAGATCAATGTTATAAAATGTTACTGTTATGGTGTATTTATTTAATGGACAATATTGGGAAAAAAAACAATATAACACATGATTTTATAACACACAGGGTAGTTAAATTAATAATAATGTGCAGTTTCCATAATTGTTGACTCTGGCATTTGTTATCTTTTTCATCTACCAACAGTAGATACAGAGCAACCATCTTCATTCTGTTTTAGCTTAACAATTTTAATTTTGTTCATCCTGACAAAACCTCTGTTCATGTATTCCCAATTTACAGGCAAGGAATGGATACTCGGGCCCAATTTACTGCATAATATGGTTCATTCTCGCATTTGCTTTCCACACCTTAGTGCTAAAGATAGCCTTAACCTCTATCTTTTAAAGACTTTTAAATCACAATATAGAGGTATGATGAGTACCAATCTGCTCAGCATTGTTGCATCAGAATACCATTTATCATAATGGATTTTTTAAAAAGTCTGACAAATTCTCTGTCAGGGAAAATATGTTATCTACACAAGTATTTTATGTCATATCTATTTCAGCATGCTTTGGATACGAATCTGTTCTGTTGCTATTGAATTCAGAGGACACTGCTCTATCCTCATTTTAGGAGGCCTGTAAAATTCCATGCGGGCAATTTCTGATGGAAAGAAAGCAAGAGGGGAGGAGGCAAACTTTACAGTCCTAATGCAGAAACTGAGAGGGGTGTTGCTATCTGGGAGTGAGCGGGATGAAGGCATTGCCCCCCTCATGAGAATGAGGCAGTGAAAACCATTCACACTTACAACTCTTTTGTTTAAGATGTTCATGTTCACTTTGAAACTTTGCCTGCTATTTTATTTGAATACCCAAACTGCATTTCTAAATGCTTAACTGTAGTTTTAAATTGCTGCGATGCTAGGAATTTGGAACTGTAGGAAATTTTCATTTGGTGGACCAGAATTCTTTTTAGAATTGCACACAGTTTGTGCCCTTGTAGAGCACTCCTGGTGAAATCTGGCAAATTTCAGGACTAAAAACAGCATTCTGATGCATTTGGTCTATTCATATTTAATGTTGCTCAAATGAATTGTACTGGAAGCAAAATATAAAGACCTACACAATTCTAGAAATGTATCATTTCCTCCCTTTCCAACACTTTCTCATGCTGGAACTATGATGCCATGGAAAGTAATAAAAGTTCAATATGTTGTTGTTTTTTTTTCCTGTAGTGCAAAGACTCCATACCACAATTCTGGTCTTCTCATTGAGAAGAATGAGATATCTACTAAAGTCTATGTCAGAACTGGTCTGGCATTGATATGGAACAGGGAAGAAGCCTTGATGGTATGTATATATGGCCAGTAGTGGCCACTCTGGCTTCTTAGTTTGGACTATTGAAGGAACCATATTCTTCAATACATTCAACATATTGGGCAGCATATTCAAATATTGCATTAAAACTTCAAGTGAAGTAACTACTACCCTACTGATCATGAAGTACATCAACTGCTGTTGTGTGTAGTTTTTGACTTGTTCAGTGACTAATTGAACAAATAGGTTAATATGCTGGTGTAGCATTGCAAGGCTATGGGGTAGTTGTTTGAGCTTTGGATTATGAATCTGAAGAACAGGGTTCAAATCCCTGCTCAGCCATGAAAGCCCTTAGGCAAGTTGCAACAACAACAATAACAACAACAACACACGTAGTCCTAAAGCACATTAGAGACATATGTTCTTGTCTATTGTGTATCTAAGAATTCTTCTGGAATACATCTGTTGACATTAAGGGAAAGGAAATGAGCATTCTTAATGACTGCTCTACAACTGAAGGACTTGTTTCCTTTGGATACTTGAAAATGGCATCCCTAAAACTGATGTCCTTCATTTATGTTTGACTACAGGCCTTATTATCTTCATCCAATGCAAGCAGGTATAGATGTTATAGTTGCGGATCAGAATGCATACACACATACTTGCTGAGGCTAATGGGTGTTATATTCAATGTATCTGGTGGTGCCAGGTTAGAGCGCCACTATCTTAGAAACTAAGTCTAGATCAATTCCATGCACATTTCAAACACTTTTTATGGTTCTTCAATCCATTAGATGAAATTATGGTTATGGGAAGAGAGAACTTTAGTACTTGTATTATAACTGGTTGCAGTTTAAAGTTTGCTCTCTGTAGTATATTGCAAAAGGCTCCACTTCAGCATCTGTTTAATGAAAATTGATAGTCATTTGTGAAATGTTTTGTTTTCTGATTTTCCAGCCTACTACTTCTTTAATTGCTCTTTTTAGAGAATTCTCCAGCTTATCATATAAGCCTTGATTTAGAAAACCTATAATTCATTAGTGTAGGACAGGTTGAGCTATACAAAGTTAATTTTGGGGTTAAACCTCAGAATTGCTTTGCCAGTATGGGTAGTGGTCTCACTTCCAAGGGATTCGATGAGTTTTACCCCCAAAATAAAATTTCCCAAACTTGGCACAGATGCTGCATGGATAAGGTTGCACTGTTGGCATCTCTGTTTAAATGGTCTTCTGAAACCGCCTTAAAGTTTTTCACTCTTAGAGACTTTTGGGGAAACTATTCCCACACTTCCTCAAACTCTGATTCAAAATTCTACTACCAGTCAGAGTGGCCAATACTGGGTAGACATCTCAATAGTTTAATTCAAAGGCAACATTATATTCTGCTTTGATGCAACTATTGATATTTATTTTCACTTTTGATTTTTCAATTTAGGTTGAACTTGACACCAAGTTCCAAAATTATACATGTGGTCTTTGTGGGGATTATAATGGTCAGCAGATCTACAACGAATTCATCTCAAATGGTAAGTAAGATTCAAATACTGAGAAGCACCTACTGCAGAATAGGGAACCTGAAATACAACAGTTACAACCAAGCCAATGCTTACAGTATGAACCATTCCAAATGCTAAACACCATTTTAGTTCTGAAGGTTGTAAGCAATATCCTTTAAACCAGATTAATGAATTCTTCTGTTAACATGATTGAGAACAAAAAGTTCATTCTTCAATAAATCTTTGTTAGTTATTAAAAAGATTAGGGTTAGTTTTGTTTAGAAAGGCTTCATTTATTCATTTGTTCATTTAGTATCCCATCTTTCTCCCAACATGGGACCTGTAGTCCATTAGTAAGCCTAATAAGCTGACAAACAAGAATTGACCAAACTAATAAACATTTCAGAAACAAAAATTGTTCATGGAATATGAAAAAATATGTGAGTGCATGCATACAAGCGTAGGCATATGTAATGGAAGCAAGTAATGATGAAATAAAATTTTCCTGAGTACACATATTCATCCTACAATTAGAAGGAAACAGTGAATTGTAGTAGTTTGAATACTTCAGGACACCATGGATCCAATCCTTTCTCACCCATAGAAATCACACTCCCTCAGGTTCAGAGAACGACAATTGCAAATATCCTCTGATCAAAACATGCCAATGAAATCCTATGATAAGAGTCAACTTGGAAGTATATAACAAAACATGAAGACAAATGCACCACAGAGTATCATGTTGTGCTTTAAATCCTTATTAATAATTGTGGGAGTAAAATGAGGGTGTTATGTGGTCTAGTGAACTGAAATAATACAAGATGATTCTTCTGGTAGTCTTCTGGATCACCTCTTTTTCCAAAAGGATCTCCTATAGCATTTATAATTCACTGATGTGTTATCTTGTATATTCCTCATTGCCTACTCTGTTTAACTACTAGGATACTAATACTGGGATACCAGTGGTATGAGCTATAAAAAGGGTTGTTATTAGTTCGATTATGATAAAGATTCATTTGTTTCCCCTTTCTTGCAGGACTGAAATACAACCCAATCACATTTGGAAATCTACAGAAGATTAATAACCCCAAATTAGAATGTGAAGACCCTGATGAGAGAAAAACTATACAACTTTGTAACCAACATGTAAGTCTCAAAAGTCATACCAAACATTTCATCAGCCACAAAGTGATTGTTTTTATTTAGGGAAAGGAATTTGTTATTTGGTGTGGAAGCATAAGTTAGAGCAGTGTTTCTCAACCTTTTTTGAGCCGAGGCACATTTTTGACATTTAAAAAATCCCGGGGCACACCACCAACCAAAATGAAACAAAATGACACTCTAACACAGTAATACATATAGTTAATATGTTTTTAAAAGTATACACTCGGTGTGAAACCTGGGCCTGTTTCAATGAACACAACATAGATATCCTGGCAGAAATCAAAGAGCTTTTGCTAAAGACTTTCATGGCCAGAATCACCAGGTTGCTGTGAGGTTTTCAGGCTGTATGGCCATGTTCCAGAAGCATTCTCTCCTGACGTTTCAGTCACATCTATGACAGGCATCCTCAGAGGTAGTGAGCTGTTAGAAACTAGGCAAGTGACGTGTATATATCTGTGGAATAATGTCCAGGGTGGGAGAAAGAACTCTTGCCTGCTTTAGGCAAGTGCGAATGTTGCAAATGGCCATGCTGATTAGCATTTAATGGCCTTGCAACTTCAAAGTCGCTGCCTGGGGGAAGCGCTCCTCCTGGCCCCCTCGCCCGTCCCCAATTTGGGAAGGGCGCGGGGGACAGGTGGAGACGCCTCCCTAAGGTAGCGAGGACCTTGCTGCCTCGGGGAAGTGCACCTCCTGGCCCCCTCACCCGTCCCCAATTTGGGAAGAGCACGGGGGACAGGTGGAGACGCCTCCCTGAGGCAGCGAGGACCTTGCTGCCTGGGGGAAGTGCTCCTCCTGGCCCCCTCGCCCGTCCCCAATTTGGGAAGGGCGCGGGGGACAGGTGAAGACGCCTCCCTGAGGTAGTGAGGACCTTGCTGCCTTGGGGAAGTGCTCCTCCTGGCCCCCTCGCCCGTTCCCAATTTGGGAAGGGCGTGGGGGACAGGTGGAGACGCCTCCCTGAGGCAGCGAGGACCTTGCTGCCTGGGGGAAGTGCTCCTCCTGGCCCCCTCGCCCGTCCCCAATTTGGGACGGGCGCGGGGGACAGGTGGAGACGCCTCCCTGAGGTAGCGAGGACCTTGCTGCCTGGGGGAAGTGCTCCTCCTGGCCCCCTCGCCTGTCCCCAATTTGGGAAGGGCACGGGGGACAGGTGGAGACGCCTCCCGCAGGCCTCGATGGCTCGCGGGGAAGCTTTTCGCCCGGCTCTCGCGTCCTTCCGACTTCGGAAGGGCACGGGGGCCAGGCGAAAAAGCCTCCCCCCCCGGCGCCCTCCGCTCCTCCAACCCTCTCCTCTCTCACACACACAAGACCTCAGAGCCCGCCTCACCCGGTAGGCCCGGATCCGCCTCCGCCCGCTTGGCCTCCTCCTCCTCCTCCAAGCAGCAGCAGCAGGAGGGGGAAGAAAGGCGGGGGGAGGGGACTTTTTCGCGGCACACCACGTGCTCTCGCACGGCACACTGGTGTGCCGCGTCACACAGGTTGACAATGACTGAGTTAGAGGACAGAAGAGCAAGAATATTTGTCCAACATGGACATAACCTCATATATAAAGCATGAAAGCTTCCTTCTTTTGGTATGGGGTGAGCTCTGCAAATGGAGGGAATTGAGATAGGATTTCCCTATCCTATCCTTAAGTCATCCAATCTATGTGATTATTTTTCAAAATCATTTCCACCAATTGAATACTTAACCATGCTTCAGAGTCTTGACTGCAGACATTAGAAAAACTACTTTGGAAAACTATAAATTCCATAATCCCCCAGACAACATGCCACTGATATGTTGGCTGGGAAATCTGGAGATATGTGTTTCCAAAATGCTAACTTTTCCAAGCTCTGTATGAATCCATGATTTGGCTATGTTATTTTAAGCAGGCATGTTTGCTAACACTGCCTTGGACGCTGTTTTTTAAAAAAAGTATCATGCGGGTCTCAGAAGATCTCTTAAGCCTTTCTTTCTTTCTTTCTTTCTTTCTTTCTTTCTTTCTTTCTTTCTTTCTTTCTTTCTTTCTTTCTTTCAATTCCAGCGTGATGAGTGTGAGAAGCTGCTGACTTCTTCTGCCTTTGATGACTGCCAGTCCCATCTGAATCTGGAGCAGTATATTCAAGCTTGCATGCAGGACAGGTGTGCCTGCCAGAAAACAGAAGACTCCTTTTGTGCCTGCAGCACTGTTTCAGAGTTTTCCCGTCAGTGCTCCCATGCTGGTGGCAAGCCTCAGAACTGGAGGACATCTCAACTGTGTCGTAAGTTCATAATTGGCTCATAAAAGATAAAGAAGTCATTCTTACCAATGGAGGGTTGCATCCCTCCCTAAAATTCATGTGACCCCAAAATGAACTTCTTTCATCTTAGCTTTCAAACTGTCTAAAGGCCCCTGGATTTAGCAGGAGTTATCGATGTATCTTTCAGGGGTTTCAGATACTGATGCAACATTATTTCTACTCTGTTATTTTCGCCTAAAATTTGCACGAGAACAGCTAAGAAACTCACTGCAGTAAGTGGTTTCTTTCCTCTTGGGAATTTCCAACAAAAAATTTCTACAGAATTTTATTCCCTCACTACATTTCTATTTACTAGATTCAATGTTTCTAACTGTCCCCCTCCCTGGCATTTGTTTTACAATTGCAGGGTCAAAGTGGTACATGGTTATAATAAAAAAAAAAGTGTGAGGTAGGGAATGTGGAAAGCTGGTAGAATGGGTAGGTGTTGAGATTGTGGAGGAAAACCACATGCACACCAAAGCTTAACCAAATCTTAAGTGGGAGACAAGAAATTTGCAGATTGAGGGTAGCACTAAACTCTACTACAACCAGTAACAATGTATGGCCAACATTTTGGAATATTTTAGACATGACTGGATACAGATTTTAAAATAACCATTGTGGGGTGTGAACCCCTCAACTGAAAGCCACAGGGTTATGTTTACTGAAAACATAAGTAGTTTAGAGGGGTTCTTAGTCAAGTTTCCAATTGGCATCAAATAAAATTTCCTTTTACTTCTTCTTCTTGTTCTGAAACAATGAAAGCTATTACAATAATTTTGATGGAAGCAGAATTAGAATAATTGTTTTTTCTTGAAAAGTCAAAATAGAAAAAGGAAGCAAAGCCCCAACGCACATTAAAATGATGATTATAGTTGTCCAGTCTTCTGATACTACCCTTATTGCATATGATAGGATGCGACAAAACAGAACAAGGAGACCTCTCTCTGTCTCTTGCATTCCCTTGATACATACCCTTTGGGGTATTTGTTAACATTATCTTGGTTTCACTGAGAAATTGAACATTTAATTTAAAAGTGTCATTGACAAAATGGGCATTTTTTTAAAAAAAAATTGAAGGCAACAATGTTTTGATGGATTCTAGTCCAGGTTCCTCATTACTGTCATTCTATTTCTTTCGTCTTCCCCTCCATTAGTATGAATCCATAAGCTAGAGCCTGCTTCTTCCAGTCATTTCTACCTTTTTGTTATTTTAGCTAAATCATGTCCTGGAAACATGGTCTACCTGGAAAGTGGCTCGCCCTGTATGGACACCTGTTCACATCTGGATATCAGCAGACTATGTGAAGAACACTATATGGATGGCTGTTTTTGCCCAGAAGGTAATGATTTCAATGTGGCATAGTGAGTATTCCTGTGTGTCCGAACATGAGAAATCCTGGTTCAAATCTCTTTTCAGCTGGATGGCTATAGTCATATTGCTAATCTACCCCTTGAAGTTGTAGTGTTTTTTTTAAAAGCACATAGGCTTCTTTAAAGTCACTGAAGCTTAGTTTTGTGTAAATCTCACTTATTAGTCAGGTGGATTCTTTTCCTGAAGATGTAGCTTTCCAATATTTATTCCTAGTATGTTAGTGAGCTAATGGTCAGACTGTATATTATGCTTAACCATTAGAATCACAAAATCATAGAGCAGAGGGAGGGCACAATAGTAATCCAGTCCAACCCCCTCTCATGAAGTAATACCCAATCAAAGCACTCCTGTCTCTTTTTAAAAATCTTCAGAGGAGGAAACTCCACCACATTTTGAGGCAGCATATTCCACTATTGAACATCTCTTACCATCAGGAAGGTTCTCCCGCCCCCTAATGTTTAGGTGAAATCTCTTTTCTTGCAATTTGAAACCTTTTGAATTTGTATTTTGTCCTAGTCTCCAGATATGCTCCCTCAAGTGGTAAAGATGTCTGTTTGTCATAGCATGTATTTACCTATACAGCTTTAATTTAGCATGCTGTATTTTGCGATTGGTCATTGGTAAGCCTAATATGCATGTCTCAAGGCTGAGGAAGGAATATCTCCTAAACTTCAATTATAGGGGAAAAACAGGTTATTCTCAGGTGATAAACACTCTCCCTTTTATTTAGGTCAGCTACAAATTTGTCTCAGTTCTGTGTGGGCCTCTTTTCTTGTACATGTGCTAACATTTGCAGCCTATGAATGAAAATATTATTTTATTGTTTATTGCAGGCACTGTATATGATGACATTACTGGGAAAGGGTGCGTGCCCACAAGCCAATGTTACTGTAAACATCAAGGAACAGCATTTTCCCCTGGTCAAAACATCACCAATGAGTGTGAAAGCTGGTAAGAGGGGCTATGTCTAGTGCTGCACTATCCTTTTTCCCGTAACAAATTGAGGCAGAGGATGCTAACTTAGAGCTTACAGATTTTAGAAGAATACCTGTTGAAAATGTTGTCTTAATGTCTCCTTTGAGCAGTCAGATGCATTCATAGCCTCCATACAATTTGGTGCTGAAACATACCAAACTTCATCAAGTGAGTCTGGTGTGTTACATATTAGAAAGGGGATAAAACCTTTCCCTACACCACACTTCAGATCAAAAGGAGGAGAAATCATCAGATTTCTGGCATGGCAGAAAGTGCAAAGAAACAACACATTCATTTTATAAGCAAAGCTTAAAGATAAATTTTAGATACAAGTTATACTAACAGCTCTCAGGAACTTTAGAATTTGCTGGATCTCAAGTAATGGGAAAGTAGTCATATTGCAGGTAAAGCATCCCTTATCTGGAATTCCAAAATTTAAAATAATCCAAAATTTGTAATTGTCCACATGAATGACTGAGATAGTGGCATACTGATGGTTCAATGTACACATGTTTCATTTCATGCACAAAGTTATTAAAAATACTGTATGCAATTATCTTAAAGTGTATTTCATGTTTACACTTGGATCCCAACTTCAAAATATCTCATGATGTACGTATATACAAACCAGATATTTCAAAATCTGAACAAAAATCCATAAGACTTTTGATCCTAAGCATTTTGGATAAGGGACACTCAAACTCTATTATGTTCACAAAACTTTCCATTTCCAGGTCGCTCACTGGATGCAGGGCTTTTTGTACAATTTCTCAGTTGCTATGTCCTATGCTCAATTTCTGTCCCCTATTGCACTCTATGTTCCCAGCATCTGTGACTCAGGCAGATGGATATGCCAGGACTTACCCTGTCCAAGTACTTGTGCACTTGAGGGTGGAGCTCACATTACCACTTTTGATGGGAAGAAATATACCTTCCATGGAGACTGCTACTATGTTCTGGCTAAGGTAAATGCATTGTCAATTTCTAGTCTAAGTAAATAATATTTGGCAAATATTAGAGCAACACTTGAATTTCAGTATGCATTTAGATATGTCTTTCTAAACATATTTCCTCTGAAAGGAGGCATTCCTACACATAATGACCAAGATTTTCCATGTCATTGGTAAAACATATAGAACGACCAACCACACTTTTGGGAAGAATCCTATGCTAGTATATCCGGGAAAAGCAAAAAACCCAAAAAACCAACAAAAATGTGTTGTACATTCCAGGACATAATACACAGTGTCAGGGCCGTAGCCAGGATTTTGATTCCGGGGGGGCTGAGTTTGGTTCGGGGGCTGAGACTGGGTGGAAGAGGGTCTACCCTAGCAAACCTTTTGTATTGTTATCCCAATAACCCCATTAATGTGGGATATAATGAGCATGGTGATCAGATCATGATATAAGTGCACATAACAGTTTAAATAATGTACCAGTAAGGCCTTCTCGCGGATCACCCTGAGAATTTCGGGGGGGGGGGCTGAAGCCCCCTTAGCCCCCCCCCTGGCTACATGCCTGCACAGTGTGTATTGGACCAGTTCATATCAGAATGCTGAATGATAAAATTCCTCATACATTGCATAATTTTGTCATATTTATGTTGTTGAAATGGCCTTCAGAAGCATATTTTTTTCATTTCCCCCCTCTTCTGACAGGTAATTTATTTGCTGGAAAAATCAACCTAGTTCTTGGCTTTGCTGGCCATGGGCCAGACAGAACTATAGTGCAGACAGTTTTGCCCCATTTCCTTCTAACTGTCTCTACAGCCAATATTGAGGGTGGGCAAACAGTAGTTTTCTAGTTTGTTGTTGGTTTTTCAGGCTATAAGGCCATGTTCTAGAAGCATTCTCTCCTGACATTTCACCTTCATCTATGGCAGGCATCCTCGGAGGTATTCGAGTGTTGAGATCCGATGCACTCAAATATTTTATTAAAAGACAAATACCTTTCCTTTAATGTGGAGATCTGTTATATGGTCAATGGAATTTGACTTCCTTAAGAGAAACTGTTGCGTACTGTTTGATCATAAAGTCATCTTTCTAAAATGAAAAAGTTTGTGACAGAAGGGACCACACTAATTACGTTTGTTCTTTTTGTAATTGCAGAGCAGTACAAATGACTCACATGTCCTTTTGGCAGAACTGGGCCCATGCAGTGCTACAGAAAAGCAGACATGCCTCAAGACAGTAGTGTTGCTCATAGACCACAAGCAAAGTGTAAGTTGAATGTACATAGTGACACCATGGCTAAGGGACAGGTCATCTCCAAGATGAGGCCAAATCAAACAAATCATTGCTTACAGCCAAGTCATGTCAAATATAATTTCAAAATGCCCCCCTCCTTTCAACAGCTATAAAATTAGCTGACATTCTGCTAGAATTTGAGGAATGGTATAAATAACATTCCTTCTTCTCCCAGTTGTTCATTTTGCTGAGACAACTGTGTGTGTGTGTGTGTGTGTGTATATATATATATATGTGTGTGTGTGTGTGTGTGTGTTTAAGAAAATATAGTTACTATATAATTTTGCCATTCTAACAGTTCTATTTATTCAAGCCTTTAACACTATTGCTAATTATTATCAATATTATACTAAAAACTGTAATCAAACAATAAAGCCCTATTTTAATATATACTGTAAACAATGATACTTAAGTCTTCTGACGAACTTTTTACCTGCTTACCTGAGTATCTTTTCTGCCAAACCCACATCATTATTACATTTTGTGCTCTGTTTATTTTCCTTTATTTCTCTTTACACCTTTTGTTATTTTTTATAGTCGCAATTGTAAAATACACTGACTTTGTTCCAGTGCATGCAATAAACTTTTATAATGTGTCGTTAGCTGACATAAGTTAAGTGCCATGGATTTAATGAGTCATTTTTTAACATTACATCCTTATGATTCCTTACGATATAGTCATGTAGGACTAAGTTCCTGGTTGCCAAAAAGGATGCAGTATCCTCTTGAGATCTGAACCAGTTTTGGATTATTTTAGCGAATATTACCGTAGTTCTTTTCAAGAGGACACTCCAAACTATCGTTCTATTAAAAGTTTTTTAACAACAATTCTTCAGCACTTGAAAAAATACATATTCAAGAGATATCTCAAACTCACTTAATGTCTATCTGCCCAAAGGACATCTTTGTTGATTGATAAGCATGAATCTAGCACAAATAAATTAGTTTAACGCATCTAAATACGTTGTGCTGCTACAATTTCCAGATCTGTAGGACACGTGGAATAGAATGTGAGTGTAAAATATGAGTAGCTTGATACAGGGCTATAACGGCCTTTAAACAGCAAACAGAAAGTCTGAAACTATGTGAATACAATTGTATTTTTTAAAATTTATTTATTTCGAATATTTGTACCCCACCCTTCTCAACCCCTGGGCGGATTACAGCCGGCAACAATTTGATGCTTCCATATACAAATTAATAAATACAATAATTACATACAGATAAAAACATTAAATCAATTCAAATTTAAAATCTGTTTAAAAGTTGCCTTCTTATTACTTGAACAAGGAATAAAAAAACTGAACATATTTTATTTTGTCAAGATCTTGCATTGGTATTTTTGCTGACCCCCCCCCCCCAACCCTACTTTTTAAGGCAGGCAATACCCCAACCCATGGTGGCTTCACTGTTCTCTGCTCATGGGGTGTATGGAGAGAGGCAGTTGGAGAGACTCCTTGTTGTCCTGCCACAACTGCTTCTCTCAACATCCCTCATGTCTGGGAAAGCATTGCAGATGTTATTTACCAGGGACTCAAATCTACAGTGCTTCATCAAACTTTGGTTTAGGCACTGCCCAGCTTAAGTGGTAGATTTATATAGTTGAATATTGAATAGGGGGGCAACCAATGTGTTTGGATGATTTTAAGTGTATGGGTTAATAAACAGCTGCATCCAACAGCAATCACATCAGTTATAATTGATTAAGGAGTCTATCATATTTCCCCCCAGTTTCCTCCTCAGAGATTTAGATCGCTATTACAGCCTTGTATTTTAAAAAGAAATTGTTAGGTCTGACAATCCATATTCTCTCTCTCTCTGTGTGTGTGTGTTTTGTGGCCCCTTTCCCCTTTGCTCAGGTACATGGGGTGCTGCATAACCTGTTCTCCAAGTATTTGTGGGAGAAGGCTGTCAAGGCTTTACATTTCCATGATAAAATGTTGGATCTTTAACAAGGCAATTGTTATGGTTCATTGAGCATGACATTCTCCCTATCAGAGATGCCACTAACACAGTTCTTTTCTTTCTTCACAGATTTTAGTGTTCAAATCTGATGGCACTGTGTTACTGAATGAAATGGAGGTTCACTTGCCTCACACAGCAGGTGAGGAAGGAATCCATTCTCTCTCAGTATCCCCATCTATCCCCAAGCTGATCTTTCCACAAATCATTCATATGAACACCTTCCATTTTAAGCATTTGATTATATGGAAGGCAGAGAGATGTCCAAGATATGGGCTAAGATTGAATTCAATGGCATACTAGGGATATTATGAAAAAATATACTCTTCCAATTAACATATGACTTAAAGTACTTTGCTCATTTCCTAATGACTCCCTGATCCCTTTTTTGTTTTCCAGTTCCTCCTCAAGGAGGGATAGAGCTGAGCTATCAACCTAAGCTTTAGCCTTCTCCAACAGAGCAAATAGTATCTGATACGAGAATCCAGAAGATGATAAGAAGGATATTATTTTAATTCTTCAGTTAAGTAATGACAGAAAATAACTTTGTTTTCTCCCTTTATTTCCAGCCACTTTCTCAGTTTTTCAACCATCTTCCTATTTCATGATTGTACACACATATGTTGGCCTCAAGCTGCAGATCCAGTTGGCTCCAGTTATGCAGTTGTTTGCTGTTGTGGATCAATCTGCTAAGGGAATACTTCAAGGCAAGTATGAGCTGTCCTCCATCCCAGCAGAGAAGGTAGCATACCCACATTAGAAAAGGGGTGATTAAAAAAAGAAAAGAAAAATGCAGTGGCATATCTATGCCTACAAAATTAAAAGCCAAGACAGTTGTTGTTGTTATGTTTATTTATATCCCACTTTATCTCTCCATAAACTTGTAGAAACTTGGTTTTATATGTATTGCTTTTTAATGTATATGCGTTTAGATTTTGTGAACTGCCCTGAGCGTACGGGGAGGAGCGGTATAGAAACTGAAATATTAAATAAATAAATAAATAAATAAAGGAGTCTCAAAGCATCTTACATTAAAAGCATTTCAATACAATTTGGAGCTGCGGTGGTGCAACAAGTCGCAATGGTGCAATGGGTTAAACCCTTGTGCCAGCTGAACTGTTGACATGAAGGTTGGCAGTTTGAATTCGTGAAACAGGATGAGCTCCCATTTGTCAGCTTTAGCTTCCCATGTGGGGAAATGAGAGAAGCCTCCCACAGGCATCCCCTGGGCAATGTATCTGCAGATGGCCAATTCTCCCACATCAGAAGCAACTTGTAGTTCCACAAGTTGCTTCTGGCACAGTAAAAAATACAATTTGAAATCTACAAATATACAAAGAATTAAATATTAATGGCATAAAATTACATTTAAAATCCACAAAAAAACAGATTAAAACATATTCAAAGCTAAAACCATAGCACTCCCTGACTTGATCTTTAAAATCTTCCTCTTTTAAAGCCTGCCTGAATACAAAGGTTTTAATCTGCCGCTGGAAGGACAGTGGGGAGGGGGCCATTCTGGCATTCCTGTGATGAAGGAAATTCCACTACCTTATAATAGAGCTCTTATTCTCTTGAGATTCTAAATAGGTGTATTCATCCTATTTTCAAATTTAGGCATTTTGCAAATCTTCACTTCTTTAGGGATTTTTCAATTGTTTACCAGGCTATGATGACCCCGACATTATTGGTTCTGCATATTTGGGCTGCAGTATCTACAAAAAAGGAAATTAAATGGAAGTTGCCCTATCATGTTATAGTGTGATATGAATAATCATTGATGCCCCCATATTGCATTATTTAAGCATATATACACATTGTAATAGAATCCTAACATGCAAGATTGACCAAGGAACCATGTTATGCCATACTAAGCCAGTGAAAGCTGTGCTAAATCTAAAACCTTCTTAACTTATAGGTTTGTGAAATTTTTAGGACTACTTTCTTCTTGCCTAGTTTTATATATATTATTGAGACATAACTTTGCTTCTTCTTTGTCCCATCCCTTCTCATTTTGACCATTTTGTTGGCAAAATTTAACAAAGCAAAAGAGAGTTTTGCCGAATCCTAACTGCTCCCCCTCAAGCAGTGCATCTCTAAAGTATTATAGAATTGCACTGTTACTTACGCATGGACAGGAGGCACTGTTTGGTTTGAAGAATACTTACAGTTAGAAAATCTGAGAGTGCTGCATTGTTCATTGCTAATTTTTGCCATTTTTCCAATCAGTGAAATACTATATTAAAACAGAGAAAACCAACCTTATTTTTTAAAAATCAACAGGTCTTTGTGGAAATTTCAATGGAATAGAGACTGATGACTTCAAAACATCAGGTGGATTGGTTGAAGCAACAGGGACGTCTTTTGCTAATACCTGGAAAGCTCAGGCCAGCTGTGCCGACCAAGTGGAATCCTGGGCACACCCTTGCACTCTTAGTGTTGAAAATGGTAAGCCTTGGTGGCTTTTGATTTTTTAAAAAAAAATATATAGTTAATTCCCAACTAGTATTTTGTATTCAAACCCTGAGATAATGATCACAACAGTAGTCAGTTTTGTTTAAATCAATATGTAAAGTGTAACAATGTATACAGTCCCGGTTCAATCCTCAACTCTATTGCTGAGAGTTTCGAAATTATCATCACATAATGCAGTAGTTACAGTTAGTAACTTTTACTTTCTCTCAATTGTTACAGAAAATTATGCTGAACACTGGTGCTCTTTACTGAAAAGTACAGAATCTGCTTTTGCCAGAGGTCACTCAGTCATTGATCCAACAGATTATTACAAGGTATGGATACCAAGGGAATCAGTAGCTACTGAAATGGACATCCAAGTGCCACCTCTGTGTTGATGGAGGCAGGCAGGATTTTCCCCGGGTACTGGTTGTGGGGGGTCGGGAGCAGGTGAGGGTTTTGCCCTCCCTTCTGCTCGAGATCCCCGTGTACAACTGGTGGGCCACTGTGTGACACAGAATGCTGGACTAGATGGGCTGAGGCCCGATTCAGCATGGCTCTTCTTATGTTCTTATGTTCTTATGTTGCATGGATCTGTTGCAGGAAATGGAAAGCAATGATGGCCAAAGACATTCTGTAGATCTAAAATACTCCCCAAAATTGTATAGAGTATAAGATGTATGTTGTTCCTCCCATGTCAACGTTCTGCTTATGCCCCTTGTTGGTCACCAACAACCTCAGAAGGAGCATTTTTGATGGTTCAATATACATCTCCAAACATCTTCCACTTGGAATTATTTTCCTACTATATCAGATAGAATTTGTGATGGATCTAAACCACTAATTCGACCTGGGCGAGAGCGTCATAAAATTCCAATTCGGCCAAAAATTTGTGCAAGAACATTGATACATTTAAATCGGGCTCCTGACAAAGTTAAGCTGAGTACTGAGGAAGGCGGTCCCTCCCGGTTGAAAGTGGTGCTGTTTAATGCCAGGTCAGTCAATGGTAAAACATCAATAATACAAGATCTAATTCGTGAAGAACAAGCTGACCTGGCCTGTATAACGGAGACCTGGTTGGACGAGGCTGGGGGTTAATCTCTCCCAGCTCTGCCCACCGGGTTACTCCGTACAGCACCAAGCGAGACCGGGAGGCGGGGAGGGAGTCGCAGTGGTCTATAAGGATTCCATCCCCTTGACCAGGTGCCCCATCCCACAGTCAACCACGTTCGAATGTGTCGGCCTAAGGATTGGTGACCGGGACAGGATAGGGATTCTGTTAGTGTACCGACCACCCCGCTGCACTACAGTCTCCTTACCTGAGCTGGCCGGGTGGTCTCGGGCCTGGCCGTGGAGTCTCAGCAGCTCATCGTGCTGGGAGACTTCAACGTCCATGCCGAGACCACTCTATCAGGAGCGGCTCAGGACTTCATGGCCGCCATGGCAACCATGGGCCTGTCCCAGTTAATATCGGGTCCCACCCATAGTGCTGGACACACTTTAGATCTGGTTTTCTGCCAGGGATGGGATGAAAGTGGCGGAGTGGAGGAACTGACCATCATTCCTTTGCCATGGTCCGACCACCACCTGATCAAGTTTAGACTCACTGGGCCTTTCCACCTCCGCAGGGGTGGTGGACCTATTAGAATGGTCCGCCCCAGGAGACTTATGGATCCGAACGGATTCCTGACGGCTCTTGGGGATTTTCCCGCCTCCTCGGTGAGTGACCCTGTCGAGGCTCTTGTCTCACTCTGGGACAGGGAGATGACAAGGGCTGTTGACACGATCGCTCCAGAACGTCCCCTCTTGAGTAACCGAGCTAAACCAGCTCCTTGGTTCACTGAGGAGCTGGCAGCAATGAAGCGAAAAAGAGGAGGCTAGAGTGCGTGTGGCGTAGGAAACGGAGCGGATCAGCTCAGGCGCGCCTGGTCTCTTATTTGAGGACCTATGACGCTGCAATAAAAGCCGCACAAAAAACATCTATTGCGGCCAAGGTGGCCGCCGCGAAGAACCGTCCAGCGGAACTGTTTCGAGTCGTTAGGGTCTTTTAAATCCGCCTCAGTGCGAGATCCCTGACGGCTCGGCGGCACGCTGTGATGAGTTTGCTAAGGTCTTCGCGGATAAGGTGGCTCTGATCCGTTCGATTTCGATACCACTTTAACGGCAGTCTCTGAGGATGTGACACGAGCATCTGCTTGTCCGGTTTTGATGGATTCGTTTCAATTGGTTCAGCTTGAGGATGTGGACAAGATCCTTGGAGAGGCGAGGCCCACGACATGCATCCTAGACCCCTGCCCATCCTGGCTGATCAAGGAAGCCAGAGGGGTTTGGCAGAGTGGGTGAAGGTGGTGGTTAATGCCTCCCTTCGGGAAGGCACCATTCCAGCCAGCTTAAAGCAAGCTGTGATAAAACCGCTGTTGAAGAAACCCTCACTGGACCCCACTCAATTAGTGAACTATCGGCCAGTTTCCAATCTCCCCTATTTGGGCAAAGTCATGGAACGTGTGGTGGCTTCGCAACTCCAG
>JARBWK010000002.1:95945622-95987059 GCA_030556195.1 Anolis apletophallus | reverse complement strand
GAATCTGGTGTCCTGTCCTCAGAACCACCGTATCTTTTCGCTCCTTGCTCCTCTGCCTTTTACTTGCTCTATGGGCAGTCTTATGGGAGGAGCTAGAGGAGGAGCTTGATCGTCTTCTATGCTTCCTTTTAGCATGTCTCTTCCTCATCTTTCTTGGAGGAGAGAGGGAGGAGTCTGAGGTGGAACTTGATGACGTCATCGATACCGAGGTGCTTCGGTAACGACGCTTTGCCTTTCGCTTCGGCGAGGCTCGGCCCCGAGAACGCGCACGAGCCCATGAACGGCTTCGGCGTTCTCTTCGATCTGGAAAGGAATGATTCTGGCCATACGGGCCCGACGGTGGAGGAGGGCCTGAGGTCAAAGAGTCTATTGCCACAACGGGCTCGACCTGACTTGCAGAGGCTTGCAGTGCAGAGGCCTCGAGGGAAGCGGCTTCAGGTATGTGGGGGTTTGTCCCCTCGACTGGATTTTTCCTCCATTTAGCCATCCCTAGCTCCTCCATAGCCCTGGCTCCTCCAGCGTTTCTGGCGTGGACCGGTGTTTCGGGTCCATTGGGGGGGGGGGCTTTTTTAGCGCCCGCCATTTTCTTTTCCTTGCGTGGCTCTTTTTGGGTCAGCTTCTTTTTCGGTTTAGCTCCCAAAGGCAGTTTAAGCCACAAATGGACTTCGGGTGCCTCCTTAGCCACTTCTTTCCCTTGTGGGAAGGTTCCTGTGTCTTTTTTTTAAAGATCTTGTTCATAGAGAGCTGCTTTGTAACACAGCTCTCTGTTTTTCCTCGTTTGAGGAGTAAATTGTTGGCAAATAATACAATCCTGGGAGAAATGTATCTCCCCCAGGCATGGTAAACAATTGTCATGTGCGTCAGTGTCCGGGATCTTATTCAGACACGATGCACATTTCTTAAAAGCTGATGTAGCCATTCTAATTTTCCTTCCTTGCTGCCCTCAAGCGGTGGAAAAAGAGAACTGGCAGTTGGCCCCGCAGGAGGGCTATTTATACCAGCGGGGATGGTGCGCGGGGGCCAACTGTCAAATTTGTCACGAGACTTCCGAGCTGCCTGCGCAAGCGCAGGGGATAAACCAATTAGTGCTATTCACAGCTGACCACGAAAAGAAAATATAGAAATTTTACTCAAATAACCTATCCAAAAAATCTGGGTCAACTGATTCATGTCAGTGTGACTCTTATGCCTTAACTCTTATCAAAAAGCAACTATCCCCTTCGCTTAGTAGAGTGGCAAAAAGCAAGAGCTTAATCCATTCGGGGAGAACCTAAAAGAAGTTCCAACAAGCCTTCGGAGTTAGCTAAACTGTAGCTCGCACCGCCTAGCTGTCAGCCCACTGCGACTCCATTTGTTGCTTCAACTGTTCTAATTGTAATTCCATCTTAATGGTATTACTGTGGTTTATGAGTTATCTGACAATTGTATTTTACGAACTGTTGTAAGTCGCCGAGCCGTTGGGGGGGGCGACAGACAAATGCGAAATAATAAATAAATAAATAAATAAGTTCCAAACCCCGCTACTCTCTCTTCTGTGACATAGCTTCTGACCTTTTTTGATGCTTGAGTGGAAAATGCTAGGCAGTAGCCAGGGCTGATATTGGTGTTCAGCCCACTCCATGGAATGACCCTTGACTTATTCATGGGTCATATCACAATCCATAATTTTGGACCCACAAAGGCACCAATACACACATACAGAGGCTACTGGGCAATTGCCAGTATTGTAAAAATGATGGTAATTTCTTGAACAAGCTAAAATAACCTAAACAGTACTTCCTGTTAAGGTTGGCACAGATGTTAAATCCAAAACCGGTCTCACATATTTCTAAGGTGACTGTACTGGCGTCATCATCCTCTGTAAACTGATCTTAAAAGTTCAAATTCTGTGTGTGTTTCAGTTATGCAAATATTATTTTGAATTACATTATAGCCTGGTACTTCAAATCCATTAGTTACATCAAGAGGCCTTCTGCTAATGAAGCTTCTACTGTGGTATTGTGTGTTGCCTTTTTGACATTTAGACATTCAATAGTTCTATTTGCTATAAAATAATTGTGAGAGTTTTAGAACTGCAGAAAATGTTCATCAATCAATTAAGAGTATAAGAATTTGGTGTGTGTGTGTGTTAACATTTAATTTATTAAATTTAGGGGAAATTTCAGCATTTTTTCCTCGGAAAAAGCACTATTGCATCTTTTTAGAAATTAAAGCTAAACAAACGACTCATAGTTGATTGTGCTTTTTATTATTTTACCCTCTTTACTATTATTGGAAGCCTCTGCTTATACTTGGGTCGGCTTATACTCGAGTACAGTATGTACTCCAAATTGGTACATTCACCATTTCATATACTCGTCGTTCCAATACTGTAAAAAAAATTAACCAAACATTTGAGTACAAAGATTTTCTCTTTCTTGCATTAAAAATGGAAAACACGATTTGTAATGTTACATACTGTATATTTATAATCTCGGATTGTTCTTACATAGCCACCCTTCTGGCAACTTCAAAGTATCTCAGTTAATATTTTTATCCCATTTCATCCATTGGGATAGGGACAGGATTGCGCCTTATGAGAAATAGAGATGCTTCTGGAAGTCATTAGTCCTCTGCTGTTCCATAGTCATCTGACAAAATTAGTGGAACTGGCAGCACAACTTTGTTTTTCTGTCTATTCATGCTATTTTCTAATAATGTTAACCACAGTAACCACTTACTTCTTCCCAACTTTTGCTTATTCCCAGAATATAGCCAAAGACCGAAGATCCACTAGTAGCTCCGGAGCTACCTAATGAGCACTCCTGATCTAAAGGAAAAGAACGGAGAAAGGTTTCATATATGGCTCCCAAACCCTTCCGGGCCCATAGGGACATCTATAAATTTAAGAATGTTGTAGGTAACATTATATCATAGTTGCTATGGAGAGCCTCAGCTGTTCACAAAAACTTGCTACTATAACCAATGTCACATATACTAGTTATGAAGCTCTGAGACAACTTGCCCAAGAACAAGTCAGTGACAAAGTCTAAGCCTCCAACAAACCACTCCTTCGATCCCACAGCTTTCTCTTCCCACTGATCACCCATTTCAAACGCAACCAGTTTTCCCCAAAATCACAAAATAAATAATTCTAAATTATATTGCTGTAAGTAAGTTCACACCTTCATCAAGTTCCCCTAAATTCATTACCAAAACAGATCACACCCGGACTTAGTTCCTATTTTATTAACTATCAATACAATTATTTATCTTCTGCTCAACAGTTCCATGTCTAATTCTCATCCCCACCCTGAAGAGAAAGCCCACACATAAATACATAAGTTGTATATAATTTATAATAATTAACTGCAAATAGACTCTTAAAATGTATTTACAACAGGAAGAGTAAGATTGCTATAATTATCTTCTATAAATATGCACTATAAATATTAAAGCATATTTTAGAACACCCAGATGTGTCTAAGAAACAATAACAAACATTTCGCAATGTAAGTGAAAGTATTCTTGCAACATCTTGGAAATATATTATCTTTAAAACATGCAATTGAAACTAACAATAGCAATTTAGTCCACTGTCACAAAGCAAGTGTGAAGACTAGAAATGATTTACTCCAAACAATTATAAATCCATGCATATGCACATACAAATGTATGACAATTAGTGACACAAGCTTCAAACAAATTCATTGGACAAAGCACCCAAAATTATTACTCACTTCTTACATATCTGACAAATCAATTCAGAAAGCAAAATAGAATAAAGGTAACCTATTATAAAACATATTGTAAAACAATTCTAAAAGAATGTACAGGCAGTTCCCAAGTGACGAACAAGTTAGGTTCTGTAAGTTTGTTCTTAAGTTGAATTTGTATATAACTCAGACCAGGTACATTTTAAAATTTTAACTCCAGGCAAAATCCAATTAGGCTATCACAGAGTTAGAAAGTGAGGTAAAATCTTCTGAACAGGGACACAGACAACAACATTTTATTGCTAAGCTGAAAAACCTTCTTTTTGTCTAGTTTAATATGTTGTTTTACTTCTGTTGTGTTTTTTACATGATTGTGAGCCGCTCTGAGCCCTCGGGGAGTGGCGAAGTACAAGTCCAAATAATAAATAAATAAATAATAAAATAGCATCTATCTATTTGTGTGTATGTGTGTATGTTTGATGGCAGGACGGGACCCTAGGGAGGGCACCGGCGCTGACACCTTCCCTTCCCCCTTCCTCCCCCATCCTCCTGAGTGCCGTTTGTCCTTGCTGTCTTGTTTATGTGTCACCTGTAAGTCGCCCGGAGCACTTTCCGTGGAGGGAGACTCATAAGTAATAAAGTATTATTATTATTATTATGTATATCTATATATAGAGTACACACATGTATGTGTGTGTATGTAAATCGGAACATGTACATTTTTTAAGTGTAACACCAGTCACACACAGAGACATCTATCTTATCTATCTATTTAAAACTTTGGATAGCATAGGGAAGGGTTAACACCCCTGTGCTATTTGTTTGGCTATAAGAAGATTTAATCTTACTTTCTGTCCCTGTGATAATTGGATTTTTTAAAAAAATGACTTGTGGAAACAAGGATTGGTGATAAAAGTTTTTCCCATGATAACTCTTTCAGGAGTTCTATTCCTAGTGGTAGATTTCTTTCACTTCCTGATATCTCAGGCCCATTGTTAACTACCGTGTTTCCCCGAAAGTAAGACAGCGTCTTACTTTCTTTTGTCCCCCAAAATCCCCACTATGTCTTACTTTCGGGTACGACTTACATTAGCCGAGGGTACCCGAAAGTAAGATGAAAGCAAGGACCCGGTTGCCATGGGATCTCGCCGGCGCCTTCTCCCTTTCGCCGGCTCGCGCTTCCCCATGGCAACCGGGTCCTCAGAGAAGGGAAGGCAGGCAGGCGCAAGGGCAGCCCTCTTGTGTTTACCTGCCTTCCCTTCTCTGAGGACCCGGTTGCCATGGGATCTCGCCGGCGCCTTCTCCCTTTCCCGGCTCGCTTTCCCATGGCAACGGGTCCTCAGAGAAGGAAGGCAGGTAAACACAAGAGGGCTGCCCCTTGCGCCTGCCTGCTTTCCCTTCTCTGAGGACCCGGTTGCCATGGGATCTCGCCGGCGCCTTCTCTCCTTTTCGCCCGGGCTCGCTTCCCATGGCAACCGGGTCCTCAGAGAAGGGAAGGCAGGCAGGCGCAAAAGGGCAGCCCTCTTGTGTTTACCTGCCTTCCCTTCTCTGAGGACCCGGTTGCCATGGGAAAGCGCGAGCCGGTGGCGAAGGGAGAAGGCGCCGGCGAGATCCCATGGCAACCGGGTCCTCAGAGAAGGGAAAGCAGGCAGGCGCAAGGGCAGCCCTCTTGGGTTTACCTGCCTTCCCTCTCTGAGGACCCGGTTGCCATGGGATCTCGCCGGCGCCTTCTTCCCGCCGCTGCTCGCGCTTTCCCTTGCAACCGGTCCTCAGAGAAGGGAAGGCAGGTAAACACAAGAGGGCTGCCCTTTTTGCCTGCCTGCCTTCCCTTCTCTGAGGACCCGGTTGCAAGGGGAAAGCCGAGCCGGCGGAGAGAGAGAGAAGCGCCGGAAGTCCCGCCCAGGACGACTCGGGTGCTTTTCCACCGCCCGGCTCCCGTTTGGAGCGCGGGCAAGCGGGGCGGCGGGGGAAAGACGCCTGAGCCGCCGTGCCGGGCGGGACTTCCACCGGCGCTTTCTTCCCTCTCGCCGCTGGGCGCAGCCGCCCCCTCCCTTCACTGAAGAGAGGGGCGGAACCGGCGAGAGGGAAAGGCGCTGCTGGGAGGAAGAGGAGGAGGATGGAAGGCGCCGCTGGAAGAAAGAAGAGCAAGAGGAGGAGGATTCCGGGCCCCTTTTGAGCCCCTCTGAAAGCCTCTTCGCCCGGCCAGGAAGCCACGCCATGCCTGCCGCCCGAGGTACGTCTTACTTTCGGGGTATGGCTTATATAAGCCGACCCCTCTGACACCCCCGATACGTCTTACAATCGGGGGTGTCATACTTTCCTTTAGCATGATCCAAAGACTGTAAGCTATATATCTCTTCATCTGAAACCGCAAGCTTTAATGGTGGTGACAAATACTTTAAATCCACCTTGTCCCTGGCATAGAACTAGCAACTGTCTTTCATGACTTTGCATCAGGGAAATATGGTGTGAAGGGCTGGCCTTGATTCAAATACGGAGCTTTGAATCGAAGTTTGGTGGCAATACAGGAATGTTCAGATGGGACAGGTTTAGATATATGTATTAAGCCATATCATAACTATAATGAAATAATATTTGGGGGGGGGGGGTTCTCGTTACGTAATTGAGCAAGTCGGGAAGCTCCCAGAGCTCCTTTCTCCCTCATTTTTAGATCTATTGGGGTGAAACTTGCTATAATTTTAGAACACATTTCTCATCGTAACCCTCCCCCCCCCCCAAATTCAGAACATTTCACTCATTCACTGATTTTTGGGGGGGAAACTTTTAAAGTTTTTACCAACAAAATCTTAATTTTTAAAAAGAAAACTACAAGAGCAGTCTGCTAGAATTTTGCTACAATTACATAATATAACCAGAGCATCATTCCCTCCAAGTTTCAGAAAGATTCACACATTTACTGATTTCAGGGGAACTTTTAATTTTTTCTCATTTTTTAAAAAAAGCCACAGCAGTTACTCCCTTAACATTCTCTATGATGTATCTTAGCTGCTATTGCTGGCTGGAGTGGGGTAGGGTGTCCACTTGGAGGACACATTTACCACTGCAAACCCATCAAGTTTCAGAATTTAGAACTGTGTCTCCCAAAACACACAGAATATTTTTGGCAAAAAACCCCAAAAAACCAGATTTAGAACTCTGCTCCCAGCCCTGCACTGAGGCAAAAAATGAGAACGGATACTCCCTTTTCTTTAAAATACACCCACCCACCCCCAGAACAGATAGTAGCAGTAAATGATTTTTTTTTAAAAAAACAACAAAAACCGCAACTGTATTGCCTAATAGCAGTTAGCTAGTCAGTTAGTAGCCTTGCTTTGCCTTGCCTGTGCCTACTAGTGCCTATCTAATCTCTTCTCTTCTGCCCGTTCTATCATCCCAGCTCACTCATAATGTAAGCTGCACATGGCACTCCTAAATTTAAAGGGGAATGGTCGAGGCTCCAGCTCTCCCTAACCCCCCCCAGCTGAGAGGCTTAACAAGTTTGGCTTCGCCTCCCGGTAATTAAAACTACGTCACAGAGAGTTACGATGCTTACGCAACTTACACAAAACTTCTGAGTGAGAGTTTAGATTCTTAAATATTTGGCGTCGGCACTGTCCACATTTCTTAATATCGCGTTGTATGTATAAATTGGATGAAATACATATGACACAGCCCTAATATGTATAGCTCTGCTCTGTATTTTGGTGCTTTGTCAGTACTACATTGGCACAAGAATCCTTTTCGTTCTGGAAGAGGGGGGGGGGGGCATGGAATGATACTAAAATGCCTTCCCTGTCTATAGAGAGACTATAATAACTGCACATAAGCTTCCAGATGTGACCAATTGGTGAAAAGTCTGAAAACAAAGCTCTCTGAGGAAAGCAGAGGGGGGCTTCATATGTTTAGCTTGGAAAAGAGAATACTGAAAAGTGGTAAGACAGTCATCTTTAAATATCTTGAGGGGATGCCATGTAGGAGATGAAGTAACCTTGTTTTCTGATGCTCCAGAGAAAATGATACATATAAATAGATTAATATTACAAGAGAAAAAACCCACCTAAATATTATTAAGAACCTGACCTGTTCAATAGTGAAATAAACCATTGGTTTGGTAGGAAATCGCTAACGCAAGACTAAGAGATGATATTCCACATAAACAATCACATCTATGATAAAGAAGCAAAAACATGCAAGAAACTCACAGAATTTTCCTGTTTAAAGAATAGTAACCAGATCCTAACAGCAAATATATTAAAGCTGCTTAGAATTTTTGAATCATGGATATCTATGGTCATGTATGAATGTACGGTCTTCCCTCACTTATTGCTGAGGTTAGGTTCCAGGACCTCCTGTAATCAGTGAAAAACCGTGATGTATGGATGTTCTATTTATTTTAATATTTATACATTATTTTAGTAGTTATACACTATTTTAAGTCTTTATAAACTTAAAGTGAAGAAAAGGAATGAAAGGCCCTTCAAGGCTGGAGGGAGGGAGGACTGAGGAGAGAAAGCGCCTCGGATAGGGGCGGCGGCAAAAACCCACAAAACAACGAAAATACCATGATATATACTTTAAATTATTTTTTAAAAAAATCCGGGAAACAGCAAGTGCACAATAAGTGAACCACAAAGTAGCGAGGGAACACTGTACATACAGTATGAAAGAGTGAAAGGTTCCTTTGTGAACCTACCCACCGCTTAGTCACCAGAATACTGCACCACCACCATACACTTGGGACAACTTTTAATGGGCCCTAGACTCCTTAAGACTGCCCAACCTGATGAACTATCTGATGTCCTATAGAGGGAAAGCCAATCGTACAAAATATCAAGTATAAAGTGGCTACTTTTTTTTTACTGTAGCTCATGCTTTTTAAATAGTTTTATTGCTTTACTTTTCCTTTTATCCAATTTTTAGACTTGTATAATTACTTGTTCCTTATATTTAGTTTATATAAGTATCTTGTATTTAATTCAGAGTAAATCTTAAAAGGGAAATATTTATGTATGACAGGGAATTTCATTACCAGTATGCAACTTTGTCTTTCCCATCTTGGTGCCCTCAGAATGTTTTGGACTTTAACTATAATTGATCCCCATAAACCCAACTAATGTTTGTAATTTATACTGAGCATTTATGTTCCAAAGACTTTGGAGTATATCAGATAGGAAGAGGTCAGTCTAGACAGTAGGAAGTTGATGCCCTTCTGACACATGTGTCTGTGGGAGGAGAATCATGATATGTGTGCATATGTGACTTCAAGTTTCCTGCTGACATAATGGCAACCTCCTGAATTTCACAGGATTTACTTTGTCAAGGAATATTTAAGAGCAGTTCCTTTTTCTGAAATGTAGTCTACAACACCTGGTATTTGTTGGCAGGCTCCCATCCAAGTACTAACCAGGGATGACCTTGCATAGCTTCCAAGATCAGATGGGAACTGGTTTCTTCAGGGTATTTGTAGCCCTACATACATAAAAAGATAAAACAAGGCTGTGAAGCTTTCCACAAGACAACCCCCTCTGACAAGTGGTATGTTTTGCTAAATCTATCTTGGCCCTTTTTAAAAAATAAAGCAAAAATAGGTTTTTCCAGTACTCAAAATAATTCCTATTCAAAAAGACAATGGAGGACTCTTCTGGGGGTTGACACAGGTTGAACATCCCTTATCAAAAATTCTGAAAAGCTCCAAAATTTAAAATTGTGGCTAAGAGAGTGATATCACAATTAATGGTGTACTGTACACAAACTTAGTTCCATGCACAACATTATTAGCAATATTGCATAAAATTACATTCAGTCTATGTGTCTAAAGTGTATATCAAATAAAAATGAATGTAGTGTTAAGACAGTGATACCATCTCC
The DNA here is from genome assembly GCA_030556195.1 of Anolis apletophallus. Classification (NCBI taxonomy): domain Eukaryota; kingdom Metazoa; phylum Chordata; class Lepidosauria; order Squamata; family Anolidae; genus Anolis; species Anolis apletophallus. The sequence continues at coordinate 95,977,496 of JARBWK010000002.1, read as the reverse complement.
GAGTATCTCAATATTTCAAAATCCTTCCAAAAATTAATAATCTGAAATCCAAAACATTTTTATTCCCAAACTGCCACATGTCGAGGTCATAGCTCTACAGTCTACTGTGTATATTCATTTACTGTATAATCAAACCTCAATCATAAATCAAGGAAAGGTTTGGGGGACCAAATTATGAATTCTGATAGTGTGGAAGTAATCAGTGCTTCTCTTAGGTTCTCCCAGGATAGACTAAGCTCTTCCTTTTTGTAACTCTAGTCAAATAAGAGAGTGGTTCCTTTTATTATAAAAGTTAGGTCATACTGTGCTCAACACTGACCTGTGGATAAGTGAAGCCATATTTAGACTAAAATGTTTAGATTTATACATGACTATGTAAGTCAGCTGACCCTTTCCAGGCTGAACCACTCTACCATAGGCCTGCATCATAGTACAAAGATCTTTAGCACATGACTTCCCAACTTGCTGGCCTAAATATGCACTATAAATCAAAGTCTTTCTCAAAAGCAGGGTTGCTTTAAACCTTTTCTATTCCTGGACCAGTACAACCAGAGATATGTCAGTATGCCATTGGAAGATGGGACTCCCAGGTTGGAAAATGGTCAAAATGCTACTGGGGAGGAGCAGAGAATAAGTTCAACTTGCCCCAGATGTGATGACACAGGTAGCTCAAAGACGGTGCTGGAGGTGAATGACGAATCCAATGCTCTAAAGATCAACACACTCTCTTCCAACAACCTAAAAGATGGCTCTATACATGGACTTGACCAGATGGTCAACACTAAAATCAAATTGACTACATCCTTTACAGCCAAAGGTGGCGGACATCCATCAAGTCGATGAAAACAAGGCCTGGGGCTGACTGTAGTTCAGATCACGAACTTCTTATTGCTCAATTTAGAATCAGACTAAAGATATCAGGGAAAACACACAGACCAGTTAGATATAATCTCACTAACATTCCTAGCGAATATGCAGTGGAAGTGATGAACAGATTTAAGGGACTTGATTTAATAAATAGAGTCCCATAAGAACTATGGACAGAAGTCCGCAACATTGTTCAGGAGGCTGCAACAAAGTATGTCCCAAAGAAAAATAAAACCAAGAAGACAAAATGGTTGTTTGCTGAGACACTGGAAGTAGCCCAAGAAAGGAGGAAAGCAAAAGGAAACAGTGATACGGGGAGATATGCCCAGTTAAATGCACAATTCCAGAGGTTAGCCAGAAGAGATAAGGAACTATTTTTAAACAAGCAATGCATGGAAGTGGAAGAAGACAACAGAATAGGAAGGACAAGAGACCTCTTCCAGAAAATTAGAAACATTGGAGGTAAATTTCAACCAAAAATGGGCATGACAAAAAACAAAGATGCCAGGGACCTAACAGAAGCTGAAGAGATCAACAGAAGATAGCAAGACTATACAGAAGATCTGTATAGGAATAATAATAATATTGCTGATAGTTTTGACAGTGTGGTGAGAGAATTAGAACCAGACATCCTGAGGAGTGAGGTTTAATGGGCCTTAAGAAGCATTGCTAACAACAAGGCAGCAAGAGATGACCGGATCCCAGCTGAACTTTTCAAAATCTTGAAATATGATGCTGTCAAGGTGATGCATGCCATATGCCAGCAAATATGGAAGACACAAGAATGGCCATCAGACTGGAAAAATCAACTTATATCCCCATCCCAAAAAAGGGAAATGCTAAAGAATACTCAAACTTTTGTACAGTGTTCCTTATTTCACATGCCAGTAAGGTAATGCTCAAGATCCTGCAAGGAAGACTCCAGCAATACATGGATAGAGAATTGCCAGATGTACAAGCTGGGTTTAGAAAAGGCAGAGGAACAAGAGACCAAATTGCCAATATCCACTGGATAATGGAGAAAGGCAGGAGTTTCAGAAAAAACATCTATTTCTGCTTTATTGACTATTCTAAAGCCTTTGACTGTGTGGATCATAATAAATTGTGGCAAGTTCTTGGTGGTATGGGCATACCAAATCACCTTTTTCTCTGCTGAGGAATCTGTATAATGACAATTAGCAACAGACCATGGAACAACAGACTGGTTCAAGATTGGGAAAGGCATACGACTGGGTTGTATACTCTCACCCAACCTATTTAACTTGTATGCAGAATACATCATGCGATGTGTGGACTTGAGGTTAAAATTGCTGGAAGAAACATTAACAACTTTAGATATGCAGATACCACTTTGATGGCCGAAAGCGAAGAGGAGCTGAGGAGCCTTCTAATCAAGGTGAAAGAAAGTGCAAAAGCTGGGTTGCGGTTAAACATTTTTAAAAAACCAAGATTACGGCAACCAGATTGATAACTGGAAAATGGAGGGAGAAAATGTGGAGGCCGTGACAGACTTTGTATTTCTAGGTGCAAAGATTACTGCAGACACAGACTGCAGTCAGGAAATCAGAAGACGCTTACTTCTTGAGAGGAGAGCAATGTCCAATCTTGATAAAATAGTGAAGAGTAGAGACATCACACTGGCAGCAAAGATTTGCATAGTCAAAGCAATGGTATTCCCTGTAGTAACCTACAGATGTCAGAGCTTGACCTTAGGGAAGGTTGAGCGAAGGAAGACAGATGCTTTTGAACTGTGGTGTTGGAGGAAAGTTTTGAGAGTGTCTTGGACCATGAGAAGAGGGAAGGATAGTAGAGGCAAAGATAGTAGAGGCAAAGATGAAGTACTTTGGCCACATCATGAGAAGGAAAGCTCAGAGAAGACAATGATGCTGGGGGAAATGGAAGGAAAAAGGAAGAGGGGCGACCAAGGGCAAGATGGATGGTATCCTTGAAGTGACTGGCTTGACTCTGAAGAAGCTGGGGGAGGTGATGGCTGACAGGGTGCTCTGGCATGGGATGGTCCATGAGGTCACGAAGAGTTGGAAGCAGCTGAACGAATTAACAACAACATTCCTGTTCTGTCTGAGAAAATTTTCCATGACCCCAGCTTTATAGATATATAAAATCGTATTACTGATAACACAACAAAAAAAACCCTCAAAAAAACAAATGGTGTCTTAGCTTTTAGGTCTGTTGCTGGGGTTATTTGGGATGCTGCTTCAGAAACTTGCACTAGATACACTACTTCTGCTCTAGTTTCTTAGATATAGTTATGGTTTTCTGTGGGCGAACAGATAGCTCCACTGTTAAGAGCTTGGGTGTCATCCTGGATTCACAGTTGACTATGGAGGCCCAGATTGCTAATGTTAGTAAACAGGATTTTTTTCCATCTCCGGCAGGCGAGACAGCTGGCACCTTACCTTTCAGAGGAAGCCTTGGCTACAATCATCCATGCAACGGTTACATCTAGACTGGATTATTGTAACACCTTGTATGTTGGCCTTCCCCTGTCGACTACTTGGAGGATCTGCATTATTCAGAATGCGGTTGCCAGGCTACTTGCAAAAACACCTTTGAGATGCCACATAACTCCAACTCTGTTACATTTGCACTGGCTTCCAATGGAATTCCGGGCCCTGTTTAAGTTGTTGGTTCTGATCTTTAAGGCGCTTTATGGTCAGGGGCCAGCATATCTCAGAGACCGCCTCTCCCCTCTTCGCCGCCAGTGGTCACCTCGACTCCTCCAACTAAACTTACTGTATGTTCCAGGCCCCAGGGAAGTACGTCTCGAGAGCACAAGACGTAGGGCCTTCTCCATCTCTGCCCCTGTCTTGTGGAACTCCTTGCCTCCCCACTTGAGGGCCATGCGTGACCTGCGACCCTTTGCACAGGCACTCAAGACCTGGCTTTTTAGCAGAGCTTTTAATGTCTAATGCAGTCTATTTGGTATTGTGTATTTTTAAATGCTATTGTTTTATGTAAATCGCCTGGAGCATTTTAATGGAGGGTGATTAACAAGTGAGAAACTGATGATGATGATGATAGCAACTAGCAGAAGGCATATGTTCTGTATCTGAAAAACTAGAGCTGATAGGTGGAAACCGGTGCCATTTTTGGAATCAGCAGGTCATATATACTCAGAAACAAGGCTAATATATGAGGCAGCAAAATGTGTGTTGGCCAGTGTAGTGAATCATCATTTGTAAGGTTTGCTAAACAGGCCGATTTTTCCTGTTTATGAAGTATACTTGAAGCCTTTTCTGAAGAGTCCAAATACCGGGTGCTGTTGCCAACCGACTTCTGTAAATTGGTGGCCTTCAGAAACCTTTTACTGGTGCTGTATTTTTCCTGACCCCCAGCATTTGGGGTTGGGACCCAGTGGTTTTGGGGGATAACCTCTGCTATTCATTTCGGACGTGGGATGCAGAAGGGGAGAAATGTGGGAAAGCTGCTTCTCAGGCTGGGTCTACACCAGGCATTGGCCAACGTGGGCCCTCCAGGTGTTTGGGATTTTCAACGCCCACCATTCCTAACAGCCTCAGTCAGGCCCTTCAGCCGCTTAAAGAAGCGAAGAAGGGGCCCGAGGCTGTAGGAATGGTGGGAGCCGAAGTCCAAAACACCTGGAGGGAGGGAGGGAGGGCCCAAGTTGGCCCATGCCTGGTCTGCACTGACAAGTCATGGAGTTCAAAGGGCGTTATTTGGCAGTGTAGACCCAGCCAGTTTCAACGCGGCGTTGTATTTCCCAGGGGCCTGAAAGAGTCCCCGCGCCCCTCGCCTCGTCTGACGTGTCTGAAGGCGAGGGCGCTGCCAAAGCGCGAGGAGCCATGGCACGCGGGAGGAGCCACCCGGGAGAGCGCAGCCCGCCCCCCCTCCCTCCCTCCCTCCCCACAGGACCGAAGGAGGCCTCCATTCCAAGGGCCAGGGGTGCCTCCTCCCCAGCCCACCCCACGAGCCTTCCTTCCTTCTCTCCCACCCGCCGGGACTCACCGGGCCGCGCTGAGTGCTCACGGTGGTCGCCATGGCAACTCCCTCAGGCCGCGGGGCCCCTCGCGCGTCCCCTCGCGCCTTCTTTCCGCCGGAGCCCTTGCCGCGAGCGCAAGTCAGGTGACCCCGCTGCCTTCGCCGCCGCCTTGGCCACGCCCCCCGGCTCTCCGCTATCCGCCACTGCCCATGCGCAGAAGACGATCCCGCCCCCGCCCCCTCAGCCGCAGGAACCGCTAAGCGGCCCCGCGCATGCGCCGAGCGGAGTAGGAGCCGGCTGCCAATCGGCGCCCGTCTTTCCCCTTCGTTAAGAGCCTTGTGGACGTTGGGATTTCCCCTGGAAGAGCGGACGGGCGCGTGCGCGCCTCCACGCGGATCGGGTGGTCCTCGGTTAGGTTTTAAAACGCTAAAGGCGGCTACGCAGCAAAGCCAATGAGGGGCGACAGCCTTTTGAAACTGGTGCTCAGTGACGTCACAGTGTTGACCCAGGCAGCGCTCTACAAAGCGGGGGGGGGAGAGGGGGCGCTTCTGCTGAATCACAGGAGGGAGGCCACTCCCTCGGCGGATCCCGATTGGTCGCTTTGGCCAGAGTGGGCGTGGCGCCGTCCTTCGTCTTCCCAGGAGGCGCTCGGCAGCCAGCCATAGGTCAGAGGAGCAAGGAAGGCGCGGGAGGGGTCCCTTCGGAGAACGGGGAGTGTGCATGCAATTATGGCAACTAGGTTAGGGCAGTGTTTTCCAACCTTTTTTGGGCCACGGCACGTTTTTTACATTTACAAAATCCTGGGGCACACCACCCACCAAAATGACACAAAATGACACTCTAACGCAGTAATACATATAGTTAATATGTTTTTAAATGTATTTATACACTCAGTGTGAAACCTGGGCCTGTTTCGATTAACACAACATATATATGACTTCCTCTCACATATTTATACATGGCTATCATGTCTTCCTTCAGCCTTCTCTTCTTCAGGCTAAACATGCCCAGCTCTTCAAGCCACTCCTCATTGGGCTTGTTCTCCAGACCCTTGTGAAATTTCACCCTGAGTGAAACTTGCTTTCAGTTAACTATGGATGTCATGAAGCTGTTATAAACGGTTCGGGGGGGCTCTAAAAAAATCCAGTAGAATAGTAAAAAAATCAACACATTCCCAAGCGGAGAGGCTCACTTTGTTTCTTGGAAACTTGTGAGGGGGCTGCTAGGAGGGGGGAGAGTGCCAATTTCCCACGGCACACCTGATGATCACTCACGGCACACTGGTTGAGAAACACTGGTTTAGGGAGGCACCGGCTCTATTTGGCAGGCAAGGCTAAAGACCTTGTTAAAGAGCCACTGGCATGATTACATGATTGAGCCAGAGCTGGGTTGACAACCTGATGAACTATATGCCATTAATATAGTATTGAAAATATTGATTATTTGGACAACCCGGAGACCTTGACTCCTTGGGAGGATTATAATTTTGAGACTTGTGAATGCAATCTTCATGATTTGGTTTCCACTGCAACCGTACTTTGTATGATGATTGAAAGAAAATATATCAAGAAATAGAATTATTTGATTTTGAAAAGCGACTGCTGTGTTGGCGTTCTTTTGCTTGTTCTTTTTGGATTACTCTGAGAACTAACGCCAATAGATTTCATTGACTTACGGTTTCCATACCGTTTTGAAGCATGGCTGAAGCCCCATTATGTGATACATTTAACCTGGAACAGGAGAATGAACTTACCAGGCACTTTTCTTTATATGGAGACACCTCGGGCACCACCCCTCAAGAAAACGAAAGAGGCAACCTTATAACCGAATTAACCAACAAAGAGTTACGCAAAATCCGAGTGCAGCTTAATATTGCTACTTTATCTGATTATATACGGAAGAAAATGATTCCAAGAGGGATGCGAATCCAGATACCACCCGGGATGTACAAGACAGATGAACAATTTATTAGAAATTGGCAAATCATCGTAAACCGTTGTTCCAAGGAATTGATGTTATTAGTAATTCAGAAATCTACTTTTGAGTTAGAGACTCTGACAACGGAAATCACGGATTTGAAATCTTCACTGGATCCACCCCTCGATACTCCGGATCTAAATGGGATCAAAACCAAGACTGACCAACTGTACACGGATTTAAAGGATTACAAATTAGGCAAAGTTAGAAGGGATGAACATGACTACGCAAACAATCGGGTCTACAAGTGGATGTTTCAACCTTATGAGAGAACCCCCAGGAATGTACGCTTCCCAGGGGCCCCATCTACGTCCGGAGGCAGTACGGATGACACTGGAACACAATCAGACCAACCCAGTACTTCAACAACAGGCGTAAGATATAATTTTCGAAAAGATCGCAAAGCCAACTACAAACAAGCAAATTTTCGGAAGGCCAAGAGCAATCAGCCTCCAACCTAGTAATGAATTGTTCTAATTTCCCACTGATGCCCCACGACTACAAGATCCTAGACAAAGGTATTTCTTTTGTATTTACCCCTAAATGTAACCCTTTTGACATAAGAAAAGATGTTGCTGCCCTTTTTAGGCTAGTCCGCCTTAAAGAATATTTTGCTAATCATCCTAGAGAACAACCTGACACTAATCCCTTTACATTGAGACAAAAAAGCAGCTTCGTGCCCCCATTAGCATCTGATAAGGTCAAACTATTTGAGAGCACGGTTTTACAACAGATAGAGGGACTCTCTCACAAAACGGATTTAAGAAGACCCAATCTTTCCCATGAAGACATTAAGCGTTTAGAATATTTAGGAAGGCACCCTGAGATAGTGATGAAGCCAGCAGATAAAGGTGGATCTCTGGTGATCTTAAATCGGACAGATTATTTGAAAGAATGCAACAGACAATTAAATAACACTACATTTTACCGAAAGATCTCAGATGACCCCACCAGCATCTTTCTGAATACCATCAAACACACAGTCGCAGCAGCCTTGGAATTAGGATATATCCCTAGAAAAACAGCGGAATTCCTGGTTAATACCAGCCCTACGACACCCTTCTTCTACATATTACCAAAACGCATAAAACGTGTGGCCTATTCCCGGGCACCCAATTGTCGCCGCGACCAACTCAATTTTGCAACCCCTAGCAATTTTTTTGGACAAATTCCTACAACCCTATGTGAAAAGAGCACCAGCATATATCAAAGATACGAGAGACCTCATCCAAAAGATAGATGGCTTACAAATAAAACAAGAGGAGACCTTAGTCACAGGAGATATCACATCACTTTATACGAATGTCGACTTGTCACTGGCGAGAACTATTATTTTCAAACTGTTAGACTCTAGACCCAGGCCACATTGTCCCCCCACTGCCTTCCTCATAGAATTGCTTGACTTTATTTTTGATTATAATTATTTTCAGTTTGATGGAGAACACTATTTACAGCAATTCGGAATTTCAATGGGGCTCTCAGCAGCGCCATCTATTGCCAACATTTATATGGCAGCGCTGGAAGAGGAACACCTGACTGGAAATGTCAAAACTATACCCATTAGACAATACTATCGGTATATAGATGATGTTTTCTTCCTCATGGGGGACACTGGCAAAATAGAGGATATCTCACATTACTTTAATTCGTGGAATGAACATATTGAATTTTCTTTTAAAACCTCTAAAACCGCCATTGACTTCCTGGATGTGACCATATTCGTGGAAAATGACAAAATCAAAGTAAAAAACTTCATCAAACCCACAAAAAGAATGCATTCTTGCACTACAGCTCTTTCCACACCCAGGCCCTAAAAAATAATTTACCCTACTCTCAGCTTCTTAGACTAAAAAGAAATTCATCCAACGTGGCTGATTTTGAGGCTTCAGCGTCCTTACTAAAAAGAGAATTAACTCAAAGAGGATATCCCCAGAAGATTTTGGAACAAGCACATAGGAAAGCCACGGCAACACCACGACAAGATCTACTGGTACAAAAAAAGCCTAAAGCACTGAACCGCCCTGTCTGGCCCCTCACTTATACGCGCCACTCCAAAGAAATTACCAAAATTGTAAAGAATTTCTGGCCTTTAGTAGACTCAATCCCAGGATTAGAGAGACCCCCCATCGTTGCCTTCAAAAAGACTAGGAGCATAAAACAAATGTTGATTCATGCGGATCACCGCCCCAAGATCACTCCGGAGTTAACCGTTCCCAACCATACAAATAGATGCGGAAGATGTTCGATCTGCAAACACATAGATACACAAGACTTGATCACCAGCCCCCATAATGGGGTTACCATAAAGTTACGCACATGGGCAACCTGTGCCAGTAAGAATTTGATATATTGTTTAAAATGTGGCTGCAATAGACTTTATGTTGGGGAAACGGGAAGGGAACTCCGGACAAGAATTTCGGAACACCGCTCACGCTTCCGCACTAAAAATGAAAATTCAATACTATACTGTCATTTTAAGGAACAACATCATTTTGAGGACTTTAAGGTAGTAGTTTTAGAAAGAATCAAACCAACTCCCTTCATGGACATTAAGACCAAACTCTTACAACGTGAGGCTTTTGGATGGTCAAACTGGGAACTGAAGCAACCCTGAAACCCAGCATGAGGCAATCAGGCCTTAATGATCGTTTATGTTATTTCACTTCTTATAGACATTTTCCCGATCACTTTGGAAACTTTATTTCTTGAGTGTATTATGTTTGGTCTGAAGGTGGTTTATGTTATTTCACTTCTTATAGACATTTTCCAGATCACTTTGGAAACTTTATTTCTTGGAGCATTGGTCTGAAGGTCGACCAATCTGGGTTGACCACCTGATGAACTATATGCCATTAATATAGTATTGAAAATATTGATTATTTGGACAACCCGGAGACCTTGACTCCTTGGGAGGATTATAATTTTGAGACTTGTGAATGCAATCTTCATGATTTGGTTTCCACTGCAACCGTACTTTGTATGATGATTGAAAGAAAATATATCAAGAAATAGAATTATTTGATTTTGAAAAGCGACTGCTGTGTTGGCGTTCTTTTGCTTGTTCTTTTTGGATTACTCTGAGAACTAACGCCAATAGATTTCATTCACAAGGCTCTGGCAGTCTTGCGGAGGCCACGGAACTCTGCGGATGCCCAACGCAGCCCTGCAAAGACTGCCAGGGCGAGGTTCGGAAGTCGGCTCTGGCAATCCAGGGGCATAGCCTGCTGCTGGTTGGCCAGGGCCAACTTCCAAACCTTGTCCTGGCAGCCTTTGGAGGGCCCTGCAAAGGCCCAGGAAAGCCCTCCAAAAGCTACCAGGGAAAGGTTCGGAAGCCGGCCCTGGCCAACCAGCTGCACATCCCGCCTCGCCCCTGGATTGGCCAGAGCTGGCTTCCAAACCTCACCAGGCAGTTTTTGCTAGGGCTGCCCTGGGCATTTGCAGGGTTCCTTGGCAGCCTTGTTGAAGCCACGGAGCCCTGCGGAGACCCAGGGAAGCCCTCCAAAGGCTGCCGGGGCCATTCCAGGGGACTTCTGGGAAGAAGAAGCCCCCTGCAAGCAGCATGGCCGGCGGGAGGGCACCCACTGCTGCAACAGCCCTTGCTCGGCAAGTGGGGCAAGGCATTTCTAATGTCTAAAAATATTAAAATATATGTAGTGTCCATACTTGGCGGATTTTTGCTTATTGCAGGGGGTCCTGGAACAGAACCCTCGCAATAAGTGAGGGAACACTGTAGTATGGTTCATTCTATATCAGTGGTTCTCAACCTGTGGGTCCCTAGATATTTTGGCCTTTAATTCCCAGTAATCCTAGCAGCTGGTAAACTGGCTGGGATTTCTGGGAGTTGTATGCCAAAACACCCGGGGACCCACAGGTTGAGAACCATTGTTCTATATATTTATATAGACTTAGTTAAATCAATTTTCTATTTTAGTTACAAAGTTGCAAGTCCAGTCAGTCTTGCCCCATTGTGCTTCTTATGTATGTTTTCAAACATACATTGAAAACAATCTATATATGGGCATAGCAATGGGAACCCTACTATCTGGAAAAGAGGAGCAGGGGAACAAGGAGGGAAAGGCCTATTTCCCCATCAGGAACTTGCCTCCAACTCACTCTGAAGCAAAGAGCACAGCAGAGGACAAAGCAGCCTTAAATAACCTGCAGCTCCATCCCCACAAAGTCTTGTCTTCTTCATGAGAGCCTTCACACACACACACACACACACCTTCAATGCCTTAGGCTTTGCCTGCCAGTTATGGATGGGCCAACTTGGTTGTGTTCACTATATCAGCTATTTATACAAGTAATGACAGTGTGAATAAATTGTCAAAATTTGCTTGAGCTATTGTTTGCAGTTCTGGAGAAACTCATTTAATTTTTTACTTCTAATAGACTTAGCATGGGGATTTGGTTAACCAGTTAAATTCATGTGTGAACCAAGTTTTTTTAACCTGAAAAATTTGGGGGGGGGATTGAACTCCTACACCCACCCACCCACTAGCTACAGCCTTGTCTACATAGTTCAAGTTACCTACAGAATCATATTCTCCCATATAATCCACCCCAAACACTTGAGGTCCTCTTGGGGGCATCTACTCCAGCCAACCAGAACCTGAATGGTGACTGTCACTTGGAGGACCTTTTAATTGGCCACCCCAAGACTGTGGAATGACCTTGTGGAGTCAGCAAAAGGCTGAACAACCAGTCAGCCCTAAAGAACATGGTAAAGAAAGTGCTCAATATGAAATGCTTGCCCAGTGCTTTAGAGTTTGGGGGTCTTGAGGTCCTCTAGATCGCTTCTTAAATTGTGGGTCCCAACCTCACAGGTAGCCAGTGTTATAACAGAAAGAGCCAATTCTCTTTCACATCAGATTGTCTGAAACAAATGACAGTTACCTCACATTTAGCATTTGGCCTACCACAACCTCTTGTGTAATTCCAGTCTCTTCAACAGAACAAAGACAACTTGAATATTAATCTAAGTGCTGTACCGGGATATAAAATCTGCACATTTTAAAGCCTATTTAAATAATATTGTTTCCAGCTGCTAAGATCTGCAGCATTAATTCAGTCATTAATTAAAATTCATGCAGCAGATCCCAACAGCTGGAAATAGAATTGTGCAATTAGGAGCTTTCGAAATTTATAACACATTTTATGCATCATTGTATTGCACGTATGAGAAGATGCCCTGTATTATCTATCACTGTGCTGGCTCCAATAAATAAAATGATTATGATGTCATGTAATTAACAGGGCATAGGAAGGTGGGATTTGCCTGAATGTGGAGGGGTGACTACCTCCCCACATGAGCAATGTGACTGGATTCAATTTAGTCAATCAGGTGTGAATGAAAGGTTTATTTTGCCATTCACAGCCTTTTAATGCCAGTCAGAGGTTTTTTTTCTTCTGTTAGGACAGCAGAGCCAGGAAACAATAAGAAAATTCAAAAGAAATTATTCCAAAAATCCTCAGTATGTTTCAGCAATGCTGTGTTTCATTTAGGGGGAGGTTTCCATTTGCTGTGACAATAAAATAGAATTTCACTATTTTGTGAAATTTTAACAAGTGGGATTGCATGGTAAAAGAATGGGATAAAGATATTTTCATTCAAATAAATAAATGGTAGGCAAAATTTCCTAAAGACTTTTAGAGCCTATCCGATCTCAGAAGCTAAGCAGGGTTAGCCCTTGTTAGTACTTAGAATGGAGACTATCAATGAATACCAGGAGCTCTAGGCTGTGTTTCAGAGGAGGAGACTGGTAAAACGGCCTTTGAGTATTCCTAGCCTAAGAAAAATTATGAAATTGAAAGGGTCGCCATCGGAAGGCACATAAATACACAGCACTTGTAAGATTAGAACTGTGCTGCTATGTTGAAATATATGTTCTGTCTGCTATTTTTAAAAGAAGAGACAAAAAACAATTTCCAAAGCTAATTTTGGGCCCATGGGAAAATGGCTAGTCATGGCTCTGTGTCTGCATTGTTTTTCCCACACTGCATGTAGTGGAGCAGAATAGATAATACTTACAAATTTGTTCTCAGATGATATTTATAATATCATACCTGAACAGATGGAGTTCTTGAGTAATCTTTCTTAATTTGCTAGATATTGGGCTTTTTTCCAATTGCATTTTCCAATTGAATTCCCTATCAGCATGAATTAAGAGGTTCATGTTGAAAAACAGCTAAAGCCTGTTAGCGAGATGTGCAGTATAATTGATCATACCTGTCATTTTTTCACTGTAGTCCAGTGTAGGAGTAGGAAACCTTGTGTTTCAGAAGCTTTGAACTGCAACTTCCATTGCAACTACCTCCAGCTAGCATAGCCAATCAGGGATTATGGTAGTTGTAATCAAAAAGATTTAAAAGGCTAAAGGATACTTGCTACCACTGATGCTTATAATACACAAAGCTGAATAAGAAAATATCTCATAATTCTGGAGTAGTTAGAATCAGAGCTGAAAGAGACCCCTAGGACCATCCCCTGCCATACAGGATGTCACAATCAAAGCACTCCTGGTGGATGGCCACTCAGCCTCCAATTAAAAACTTTGATAGAAGAAGAATCCATTAGACTCCAAGGCAGTGAGTTCCACGCTTGAACAACTATTATATAGCATGGCAAAATCAGGTTTCTTCCTAATGTTTACGTGCAATCGCTTTTCCTGTAGTTTGAATCGATTCTGCCATCACCTGATCTCTGGAGTAGCGGAAAATAAGCTTGCTCCCTCTTAAATATGACATCCTTTCAGATATTTAAACATGACTATCATATCCCCTCTCAACCTCTTCTCCAGGGTAAAGGAACAGCTCCCTAACCAGCTCCTCACTGGGCTTGACTTCTATTCGCCCTCCTCTGGACATGTTATATCTTGTCAACATCCTTCTGGAATGTACACTGTTGACTCATGTTTAGCTTGTGGTCTAATAAAACTCCTAAAACCCTTCCACATGTACTGTTGTCAGGCATCCTTTATCATTGTGTTTAAGTTTTTCTTCTTAACTATAATACTTTATATTGATCTTGGTTGAAATTCATTTTATTAGTTTTTTCTCAGTTCTCCAATCTGTTAAGGTCTTTTTGAATTCTGCTCCTGTCCTCTGGGGTATTAGCTACGTCTTGCTAACAGGCTTTAGCTGTTTTTAAATATAAGCCTCCTAATTCATATCACTTGCACATTTGATAAGCATTTCCTCTATTCCATCATCCAAGCATTGATTAAGGTGTTGAACCCAGTGGCACCCCACTAGTCACATTCCTCCAGGATAAAGAGGAGCCCTTGGTGAGCATCCATTCTTTCAGGTGAATAGTGAAATAATGTATCTTCTAGCTGTCCCGACTTGATAGGGATAGTCTTGCTTGTGTGTTCCTCCTCATTAATTACTTTTACCATCTTGGCCATATGTGTCCTGATTTCCATGTGTGAAATGTTGGCAGATATAAAATAATACAGTACTTTTTGTTAAATGTGTACTGAAAGTCAAACCAATATACCTATTTCTTTTTCCTTGTCAGGTAAATTTTCACGATAGTCTTAGCCTTGTGCACCTTATTTTTCCAGCTCAATCTAGTGGACTTATTTGTGTCAGCCCAAGGAAAATAGAAAGCACTCCCAAATATGTACAGGTACGTAGTTTTAAATTTCTTTACAAGGACAGCCACTATTCAGAACCCTTTAGTTCTCCAATCATTAGATAAAGTAGAAATAATTATATATGAATAGTCAGAAGTACAGTTCCAGGAAAGCTCATCTCTTTATTTAAGCACATCTATGTGAGTTGTACTATCAGCCTTTTGACAAAGTTAAAAATGAAAGCCAATTTTACAAATTATTTAAATGTAGCTTGATTAGATGTTTACTCTCCAGAGCTGAATTATGTAGAGTTAAAGTTTAGCAGAGTTTGTAACTCAACAGATATAGGTCATTCTTTTATTTAGTGTACAGCTTTCCCCCATGTTGTAGAATAAAAGAGAAACACAAACAGTGAAGTTGCTTATTAGTTTCTTTGACACATTTTAACCAAAGCAATGCAAATATCCATCTCGTTAAAATAGTATGTGTAAAATACCTGGAGAAATGAGCTCATTTGCTGGCAATTAAGATCTCAAGTTTCAGTGTCATCATCATTATTACATTCTAGAGAGGGAGAATAGTCGAGGATAGGTAAATTGAGAGCAGGAAGAAACAAATCCATTTCCACCCAAGGAACACTATCAAAACCCAGCATGGCACAGCCTGCTAGTAAAGACGTTGATGTCTCTGTATTAGCTTGCTGCTTCCTAATAATTGGAAGTGAAGCTTTAACTCACAGTTAAACACTTTCAGAAGTGGGCAAGCCTACTTCTTTAACTCCTGTTCCTAGTTAATGTCTTGTAGTGTGTTGGTTGTGACATTGTCATGTTGTACACAGGGTACTGACAGAAGTGTCTCCAATGCTGTGGGGATGGTAAATTCATTCTCAGCTTTATAGCTGCTCCTTCCACAGCTGCTATGAGGTTACTGGGAGCTCTCCTGGTGCTGAGGGCAGACCAGCTGTGGAAAGAGTGATCTTCAAGACATGACTGTCTCTCCATGTTGCAACAGATCCAGATCTACCTCACCACAAGGGAATTTGATAGAAGGATAAATGAAAACATACTCATACCTTCCAACATTTCGCAGATGAAAACTGAGACATATGTGGCTGAGCAACCTCAGTATTGGTGGAGATGTCAAAACTTATGAATGAAGATAAACTCAAAAGCCAAGAGAGACTGCAGCAGTTTACTTTTGCCTAAACTTACTGCAAATGATGAGATTCTACCCTCTCCTCTTGCTGAATTAACAGTGCAAACTTTTCTTGCGTGTTGAATTGTTTCCTGCAATGGAAGTAAATGGAGGACAAAAGGAAAAGTGGGAGTAAAATTGGGATAATTAAAAATTCACCAAGAAAGTAGGAAAACAGAGGCTGGAAACAACCTTGGCAAATCAGAACAGGGGGGGGGGGCATCCATGTGGCCTATCCATTTACTTCAATCGTGAAGGGAAAAGACAGATGGGTGTAACATGAATAATTAGTAACGTCTGTTTCTCTGTGTTGACTCACCAATCGTGAAGGTAAGTAGTCCAACACCTTTCCTGTATGATTCCTAACACTGGGCTACAATTTAAAGTGTGTGTTGATCCATCCAAAGCACCAGGCTTCACAATTCCAATATACTTAGTGGAGCAATATTGGATTTGCTTGGTTGTTTCCTGGGAAGATTTGATGCCCTCAAGCGATACAGTTTATAAAACATTTAGCTAGTTACATTTGTTTTCAGACGTTGTATCTTTCATTATTTTAATTTTCTATAGCAGGCAAAACCTTCTTTTAAATAAGAATGAGACAGAACATCAGGTGTTCAGGGTACACTTTGGAAATTCTGTCTCCTGAACCATTGTTAAAGAAGCACGGCCTTGTTTTATATCTGGAAACCCGAGGGCAGATTTAGATTTATCCATCAGCCAAGTGTGGCAACCTCATTGTCACTAGAAAGTAACACCTGAAGGAATAAAAAACATCAAAGACTCAACACCACAAAGACTCATCCTGGAATAAATGTTTCAGCCTTTAGCATACCATGGTATTCCTTACCTTTTACTGCTCCTGTCTTCCTTTATGCAGCCATGCAAGTAGGTCCATTTCCCCCCAATAGCATTATCTCAACCTAATTAAAATTCTGTACTAGGGAGGGAATAAACCAATAAAATAAGGTGGTAGCTTTAAAGGTAGGATCTTGATTAAGGAGTATTTGAGCCCCTCCCCCCTTAAGAGCTGTTCTTTCTGTTTGTCATAATATGAGAGTGGGAAAAGAAGGGTGTTATCTTGGCCTGTATCCAGGGCAACATTTTAAAATATCTTTAAGAAAACCCATTGCTTATGATTTCTTTCTTCCTACTCCTAAACATAAAGCAGTAACTCAAGCAAGGACACAATGCAGTGCAAAATAATACCTGCAGATATTGGATGTCCCTGTTATGAGTTTCTGATCTGTTGTGAGACATCAGTTTTCCACAGTATAATAGTGATGCCTTTTGAGCAGCACTCATCAATAAGAGACACTTAATGTATCTATTATTATGCCACTTTCCCATCCATGCTCTAATAAGGCTACTGAGGGAAATATCACCATTGCCACCTGCCGAGCCAATCTGGGAACTGCAAGTAGTCTTAAATGGGAATGACATGTGCTATTCTCTTTTCCCCAGTTGAACATTGCTAGGAGAAGAAGCTGGTAGTGTACAAAGACATCTGATGAATTCATAGTAAGGCTGGTAATTAAAGTGAAAATGGAAGCCATGGGAAAGATAGCAGAACAAAAGTCTTAAAACTGTGATATTGGCAACATATGGGTGTAATTTTAAAGAACAGGTTGAAGACATAGTTAAGGTGTCTGAAAGGGCTATAAAATAAATTTATTCTGTAATGAAAATGTTAAGATGCCAGGTATCTATCCATTCCACTTTCCTTCTCTAGTAATTCTCTTTAAAGCCTGTTTAGGAGGATCACTTGTACTCCCAAACATTAGATAACCGTATACATTAGATAACTGTGTACATTGTTATTGGAAATGCATCCAAGGCTTAATCCAAGGCTCTATTTGTGTGATTTCTAATTCACACTTTATCCTTATGTATATTAGAGCAATCAGTCTCTAGTAGGTAGAGAGTTTTATTTGTATCAGAACTGGTTAAATGTTTTGCTGACTAGTGCAAAGATCCTATCCAGTCCCCCATTCTATATTCAGAAACAAACTAAACTGATTATTTTATTACATTACATTGATAATGGAGTAGTATCATTCTTTGCGCCTGAAGGCAGTAGGATAGTTTATAAGATGCAGTCGTATAATATGGCTCAGATTTAACCTAGACATTACTCTAAGATGCATTTGAACACATTTTGTACAGTAGGAGCAAAATGCAGGAAATAGCTTTCAGCTTAATTGTCAATGTGAACATTAGTTAGGAGCAAGGATATTTTGTAAAACAAAAAGATGAGGAAAAATTCAGATTACAATGACTATAGTTGCACTCCATTTGTCGTAATCTTTTATTAGTCATATATTATTGGAATCAACTACATTACAACTCCATCTGTGACGAAGGAAAAAAAGATTTAGATAGATTTATTACTTCTATACCACCACGCAGAGCAGTTTACAGAAAAGCACAGTATACAAACAGAGAACATACAATCTATAAAACGTACACGATATAAATAAACAATAAGGACCTAATTTACAAATCAGAAACTTCGCCAAGAAAAAGGGGGCGTAAGGTCAGGGGACCTATGGTGCTCAGTAAGGCCGGCAAATGGTCGAGGGGCCAGAATAAAGGTCAAGTCCCATGGAGGCAATCGTACCATCGATGGAGACTGACCAGTGGTGTTTCCAGTCACACAGTTGAAAGGGGGGAGCCATGGTATTCCTTGGGCCCCACAGGTGGCCACTCTTCCAGGGGATACCAAAACAGCTTTGACCTCTAGATGGGGGAGATCCGCTCCATTCAGTTTGTGCCAGAAATTCTGGGACAAGTCCCTTCTCCGTCCCCTCAGTCCATGTCCGGAGCTGGGGATTCTCCTGGGATTGAACCCAGCTCCTGAAATTGAAACTCCAAAAAGTTCTAGATCGGTATTTCCTCCACTTCTTAGCTGACCTGTAGTTCACACGACGGTCAGCTGTATGTGGTGAATCCTCTAGCAAGGCCATATGGGTTCCCTGCCGGGTAGGCAGGACAAGCCGGGTATACCTCTGCGCTGGAAGCAGAACCACATTAATGCCTGGCTCTCAGGATGTTTGTGAAGACTTCCTGAATCTCTTTTTATGCTTCCTCCTGTGCCTTGGAGGATCCGACGACGTGGGGTGGCCGGGGGCGTCTTCAGGGCCGTCTGCCATCTTCCCAGGTCCATAGTCCAATGCCCCAACCTCCAGGAGTTCCCTCCAGGTCCTCCTCTTCACCAGGGATAGGCAATGGCGACGACGATAGGCTCTTAGGGGGGACAAGCCAGGCTCTTCCTCAGAAGCCCCCTGCACATTTGTTAATGGAAAGTGATCAGAAATGTTTCTCAGAGGACTGTTTTAAGAGCAGTGAGCCAATGGCATTGATGTATGGAAACATCTATGTATTGTTTGATTAAGCCACCAGCACATTAAGTAATTTCAAAGTTTGATCATTTATTTACTAAAATTCTTTTACAAATTCCATTTTTGAGAGTTGGCTTAGTTTGCCTGATCTCACAAATCAATCTCAGTTTTCCTATATCTTTCAGACTTCTCTGTAGCAAACAGTCAGTCCATCCTGTCTCAACCCCAGCTTCAGAGGGTTTTAATCTCTAATCAGCTAGACCTTACAGACAAGTTGCAAGTGATAGGATCTAATTAGATATTGAACTCAAATACACTTAGATCTAGCACCATAGCCGTTACGTGAGAATGCAGCCTTTCCTTCCACCAGGAAATAATTCTATGGAGTCTCTGCATCTTGTACACCTCACATTGATACCTATTGTGGAACTTGCGAGAAAAACAAAGACAGAAGATTTAACTTTTATCATGCCTTAAAGTAGGCCTCCAGTTTCCATGCAAGGGCTGATGTTTCCTGCAGTTCTGAATGTTATAAACCATCCTATCACCCAAAAAGGCAAGACTTAACGATTCAAAATACAACAGAACATGTTATCAGTATATGATCCATAGGAATCTCAATAGATGGAACCTGAAAAGACAGAAATAATGAATAATTCAAGCATTCTGACATGTATCAGAAATAAGGGCCATCCTGGTAACTCCAGCAACAAAATGCTCTTGGCTACGAAAAACTCTGCTTCTGTAGAAAGCGGCATCAACAGTAAAACACACCCAACTCCAAAACTCCGACGACCTCTCCCAGTGGTTTCATATAGATGTTAAAAAGCATGGGGGACAGAATGGAACCTTACGGGACCCCACAGGTTAATGGCCAGGGGTCCGAGCAGGTGTCACCCAGCTTTACCATCCGGGAACGGCCTTCCAGAAAGGACCAAAGACACAGTAAAACCATACCCCAAGGCCCATCCTGGAGAGTCAACCCAGAAGGATACCATGGTCGATGGCATCGAAAGCTGCTGAGATATCCAAGAGAACCAGCAGGGTCACACAAACCCCGTCCAGTTCCTTGCGGAGGTCATCTACTAAGGCAACCAAAGCCATCTCAGTACTGTGCCCAGGCCTGAAACCAGACTGCAATTGATCTAGAAAATTGGTGTCATGTAGGAACCCCTGGAGCTGCAAGGCAACCACCCACTCCAGCACCTTGCCCAAAAAAGGGAGGTTGGAGGTTGGTCTGTAATTATTAAGCATGGAGGGGTCAAGGGAGGCCTTTTTCAGTAATGGTTTTACCACTGCCTGCTGAAGGCAGGACAGGAATTTCCCTTGGCCCAACAATGCATTTATGATGGAGACAAACCAATCCAACAACCCATCCCTGGCCAGTTTAAGTCAGGAGGGGCAAGGGTCCAGAGCACAAGCGATCGCCCTCACAGCCCCAAAGATCCCATCCATGTCATCAAGCAGAACAAGACAAAAAGAACCCCATAAAATCGGATAGACAGGCACCTCGGTTACCTCATTTGGCATTGCACTTAAACTGGTGTCCAGCTTGAGATGTATCTGAGCGACTTTACCTGCAAAATTGTGCGTGAAATCGCTGCACCAAGTTGCAGAGTCCTCAGGGATCTCCTCCACCATGGGTGGGTGAAGGAGCTCCCCAGCAACCCGGAACAACTCTGATGGTCTGTTGGCTGCAAACGCTATGTGAGCAGTCAAGAAAGCTTTCTCGGCTGCCCACAGAGCCGCTGAGTAAGTCTTAATAGCGGCTTTAGCCCATGCTCTGTCAGATACATCACTCAATTTCCTCCAGATGCACTCCAGACCCCTTCTCATACGTTTCATCACCGCCAGCTCTACAGTGAACCAAGGAGTTGGTGCAACTCTATGTAGCAAGAGGGGGTGTTCGGGAGCAATCATGTCAATCGCCCTCTTGCTGTTATAGAGATCAATCAGAGCATCTACAAGATCGTCAGTCTCAAGGACAGGAAGATCCCCAAGAGACCTCAGGAATCCATCTGGATCCATAAGTCTCCTAGGGCAGACCATCTTAATGGATCCCTCACCCATGTGGAGGTTAGAGGTCATGGTGAGTCTTAAGCTGACCAGATGATGGTCAGACCATGACAATGGAAGAATGTTTTGCTCTTCTACTTTGACCACACCACCGTCCGCGATAAAAACTAGGTAAAGTGTATGACCCTCCTGATGCGTGGGACCGGATATTACTTGAGTCAGCCCCATGGTTGTCATGGCAACCATGAAGTCCTGAGCAGCACCTGTTAGTGTGGTCTCTGCATGAATATTAAAGTCTCCCAGAACTATAAGTTTCTGGGAGACTAGGGCCAAATTGGAGAACACTTCTGCTAGCTCAAGCAGGGAAACTGCTGGGTCGCAGGGTGGACGGTACACCAGCAAAATCCCTAAGCTGTCTCAGGTTCCACCAGGTGAACAGACTCAAACCCAGAGGATTGTGAAACGGTGCATCTGACCAGAGCAATGGACTGCCTAAAGATCACTGCAACCCCTCCTCCCCGCCCCCCGAACCTAGCCTGCTGGTGCATCCCTAAACCTGGTGGGCATAGCTGGGTGCAATTTACTCCCCCCAGCTCGTCCAGCCACGTCTCGGTGATGCAAGCCAGATCCGTTCTCCCATTCTCAGAGAAAGAGAAAAGAAAGAAGTGAGAGAGAGGGCAAAAGGAAGGAAGGAAGGAAGGAAGGAAGGAAGGAAGGAAGGAAGGAAGGAAGGAAGGAAGGAAAGGTCTCAGTTGCCCACTGAAATGGAAGGATGTTGTTGTCGATACTGATGGACAATGTTATAGGTGTATCACAAACCTGTAAATTAAGCAGAAGTGCGGGTTTGGGCAGCAAAAACAAAAGATGTCTGTTCTCTTTGGCTAAGCTACATCTAGATCCAGGTTCAATGGGTAAATATTGAGCCGGAATAAGGATAATTTTGCTTGGTTTGCTTCCACCTTGAAAAACTCTCCAAGAGGTTGTATTGTGAAAGAGACATTACACTAACAGCATTGGGTCCCTCCCTCTCTCTTGTCACAGAATTGCATACGAAGACATCACAATTACTGATGGAACTAGATTAATATTGGCAAAACGGGTGTTCTGCCAATTGCTAGGGATAGTAGCAGAAGAGTGGAGAATACTACTGAGTGGCTAATAAGCAGCGATTTGTCAGTCATGCAGCCCTTGCAATAGATTCTAAAAGGGAGAGAAGAGAATTTTATTGGTTTCAACACCTGGTTGAGCAGCTCAATAGGGACAAAATTGAACGTTAGAGCAGAATCATTATTTATTTCATAGCTACATCTTCATCTGATGGTCAGTTGTAAAATGAAAGTTATTTCAATTTGAATCATGTTCACGGCAGCATGTCTCAGAAGGTTTCCATACAAAGGAAGGAAAGAGACAAGGAAAAAGAGAAAGCTTGTTACACAGAATTTCCGGTGTTCACAGATGAACAGATTAAGGGAGTGTGTTTTCATTTCATTGCAATTATGACATGCTGGATTAATGGAAACACCATTAAGACAGCAATCTTGCCACACACCACATTGCTTGTAAGAGATACCGATTTCCAAGACTACAAGGAGAATAAATTAACTCTGATTAAAGTAGTGGTTACCATTCATGCCTCATTGGCACGAGGGGTGTGCATGGAATAGATGCCCATGGCATAATTATGTGCACAAAAACACTGAAAAAAATCTCACTTGTTTTTTAACAGTTTATTACAGTTCAATTACTCTACACCTCATAAAATTTAAGCAATATTTTAATATTAACCTTTTAAAATTGTGTTTTATCTTTTTATTATCGGGCTTCTGGTTTTTTCTTGTTTCAGCATTGTGTCCCATGTGAGGAGAAAGGTGAGATATAAATAAAATTATATATAATTTCTGCCTCAATGCAGCTTGATCCTGTCCATCCCAGCCATTTCTTACCTTCATCAATTAAATACAATAACAGAAAGTGATTGACACAAAAAATATTGTTATGTACCTTCAAGACATTTTCAACTTATGATGACTCTAAGATGAACCACTGATGGGGTTTTCTGGGGCTGGAAGAGTGCAATTTGATCAAAGTCGCCCAGTGAACTTCATGGCCAAGTGGAGGAATTGTAGACTCCAGAGTTGTAGTCTAATGCTCAAACCATGACACTACGCTGGCTCCTGGCACAAGAAATGTAAAACATAAATGTAAAACATAAATGGCATCCTTTTCATTTCTTCTTGGACCCTAATGCCTTCTGTTCTGGATGGGAAGAGTCTCCATGCCAGTTGGTTCCACTAAATCAACAAGGAACACTTTGCTGTGAGTTTTCCGGGCTGTATAGCCATGTTCCAGAAACATTTTCTCCTGATGTTTTGCCCACATCTGTGGCAGGCATCCTCAGAGGTTATGAGGTCTGTTGGAAACTAGGCAAGTGAGGTTTATATATCTGTGGAATGTCCAGGGTGGGAGAAAGAACTTTTGTCTGCTTGAGGCAAGTGTGAATGTTGCAATTGGCCATCTTGATTAGTATTGAATGGCCTTGCAGCTTCAAAGACCAGCTGATTCCTGCCTGGCAGAATCCTTTGTTAGGAGGGGTTAGCTGGGCCTGATTGTTTCCTGTCTGGAATTCCCCTGTCATTTGAGTAAAACGTCAGGACAAAATGCTTCTGGAACTTGGCCAGGCAGCGTGGAAAACTCACAGCAACCCAGTGATTCTAGCCATGAGAGCCTTCAAGAACACAAGGAACACTTTGTTCCCTCAAACATTTCCCTGCCAGGTAATAACTGAAGAAAAGATGAAAGGGTGGGTGTTTGGATGCATGTATGGCAGCAGTAGCATGGGGCTCCTAACCAATGAATGCCCTGGAACATTTCAGCCAGCTGCATCATTGAAGACACAACCTTGACCATTGTGCTAGACTAACATTTCCCATGTTGACTTTAGTAAACAAACATTTGTATTTAGGTGACTACTGACATCCTCACCATCATAAGGATAGGACTGTATCCCCCTGATCATCCAAATAGATAGAACAACTTAACAAGTTTAGACAGCTAAATGAACTAAGTTGACTAGGAAGATTATTTGTTATTTACTGGTCCTTTATTTTTCATTCCACCTTTCTCCCAACAATACGTCGCAATGCAAATGAAACAATAGAGGTGCATGAATTAAAACATTAGAATAAAAATTAAGAACAATTTGTGTTATTAAACAATTAGAAATAAAATATTAAAATGTTTTCAAACCTAACAGCCACTCAAAAATCCTTTTTCATTCCATAAATGCTTGATGGTGGACATATGTTTTTGCCTACATATAAAAGATGCTGAATTGCTTGTATGTTAGAAGCTGATAGTCCTAGAGTCAGAGTTCACATCAAAGCTACAGGTGCACTTGCTGAAATCCCCAGATAGGAGTAAGAAAAGTAGTAAATTTTCCCCAGGTACCAATCAGTATGTATGGATAGTCCAAAAATGCAGTGCCTATTAAACAAAATTATAACCCTTCACTTTCAAGTGGAAAATATATCTTTTCAAAAATGGTTGTGCTGAAGGGTCCTTAGATGTACTGACAATGAAGTCTGACTCACTGGAAATGAAACCAGCCTTTAAGTCTCCTTTTGAACTGGACTTAATTGCAGGTTTGGATCTGTGCATGCCATTGATTCAGTCTAATAGAATTTTAATTAGATCATAAACATTCTCGTGATAAAAGAAAAGATCAGCATCATAAGAGACAGAAGTAAATGGCTTCTATTATTAATCACTTGATGTTATGATCAGGTTGCAGTAAGGGCCTCCATGTACTCCTTTTTTCATCATATAGCAGCTCTGTTTGGATATTCATTTATGTTTTATGAAGCCAGGGATATACTTTGCAATCATGGGTGCATCCCTCTCCAATCTTATCCTCTACCTATTCCACGTTGGCTTTGGTGTGGAGATCTCTGTTACACCCAAATTGAAGAACTGTATTAATATTAGATTAAGGTTCTGTGTGCCATTGCTAGATAACTTCTCAAAATAACCAGTACACCATCTAGAAACATTCCTTCTGTTGTATACAGATTGGCTATCCCTTATCTGAAATGCTTGAGACCAAAAATATTTTGGATTTTTTTTTGGATTGTTGAATACTTTATATTTGCTTGTACATTGGAAATAACATATCTCGGAGATGGGACACAGATCTAAACACAAAATGCATTTATGTTAAATGAATGAATGGATATTTATTTTAGGCATTAATTTATGTTTAATATATACCTTACACACGCAGCCTGAATGTAATACTTACAATAATGTTAATCATTTTGTACGTGTGTGTGTGTGTGTGTGTGTGTGTGTGTGCACTGAACCATCAGAAAGCAAATGTCACTATCTCAGCCACCCACATCGACTATTTTGATATTGGAGAATTTTGGAATTCTCGATAAGGGATGCCCAACCTGTAATAACTCTTCTGCCTTCTGAAGCAGAAGAATGGCTTCTGCTTCCATGTATTTCTTTATTAGTGGTTGATGTAAAGGTTGCTTTCTATTTGGCTTGAGGAAACAAGGATTGGTACTAAAGCTTCACCTGAGACACCCTTTCCCTATAACTCTTTCACGAGTGAATTTCCCTTCCTAGGGGTAGCTTTCTCTCACTTCCTCTTGGCTCACTTCCATTTTTAAATATGAGTCGTTTGTAAGTCTGATGTTTGTGACTCGGGGATAGCCTGTATTTGCTATTAGTATGAGTCTTTTTGAGGCTTGAAGAACATATTCTCCCACCTCCTCCCTCTTCTCTGTGACCCAAATGCTTCTGCTTTTCCTTTCAAACCACAGTTCCCTGTTACATATGAACTTCGGAAACACTGGTTTGTTCTAACTGCAAGTTAGATTATTACATTTGGTTTGATTCTGATTTATTTTAGAATGCTCCACATGGTGTTTTGTCAGTTTCATATCCTTAAAAGCCCGTCACTCCCAAAGTTGTTTGTTTCACATTATTTTAAAAATAGAGTTCATTGCACATCACTCAGACACTACCTCATCGGCCAAATGGCTAAAAAATGTTATTGCTTTTATGTAGAACTTCCAACTAAAAATGTGAAGTAATCATCTTAAAATGTGTTGCCAGCTCAAGATCTGGAGTATTTTTCTTGTTTGCTGAAATCTCTGATAGTTTTCTAGCTTTTTTTGCTCTCAGAACAGAACAGGTTTGACTTTTGAGGACAAACAAATCCTTTGAAAACTATCCTTTTCATGACTTCATGGCATTTAAATGGAGGGTAATTCCAAAGCGTCATTCTCATTAAATGTGTGGAGGGAAAATACCAAGAAAAGTCAACACCATTATTCTTTTGACTCCACTTCATTACAAGAACTTTGCTTTTATGCAGCAAAACTGTGTTTATCCTCTATAATTTAGCTAATCCTTTCCTTTCCCTGTAGTAACTGGATAGACATGCAAATCAGTTCCCATCAATTTTGTAAGTGAAGAGGAAAGTCTGGCGGCAGCGGAAAGTGGGATAGGGAGAGAATTCTGCCACTTGAATGTCATACATTTCCCTTTTGGATACTCAAATTTTATAGCTATAGTTTCTATAATTAACAGGGAATATTAAAGAGATTTTAAGATAACAGAGTCTCCCAATAGTAATATTCTGAAGGTCCCTCCCCTATATAGCCTATCCCCCCTTCCTTCTCCCTCACCTAACTGTCTTTGGTGTTTGAATGCCTTCAAGCAAATCATTATTTTTCTGTTAGATGTTTAATCATAAACCTTGCAAGGAAATTTTCTGTTTTTCATGCTGTACTTGAGGCAGAACTAACTTCATTACGACATTGACACGCTAGCATGTTTGTCAGCCCTAAAACTCTGTCGTATTAAATACCCCAATCTAAAAATTCCTCTTGGAAGAGATTTAATTTTAAATGACGCAGTACTTAATAATTTGTCTGGAGTGCCCATTTTTCTATTTCTAGTTTACCCATTTTTTTGTTTCCAGATTAACATTCCTGCTGTGTCTGGCAGGTTTTTCTTTCTTTCTATCTATTTTTTTTGGTGGGGAGGAAAGATATTTGAAGAAGAAAGACTAGTTTCGAAGTGAGTGGTGTCTCTATAGTGACATGTTCAAGTACGTGTGTGTGTGTGTGTGTGTGTGTGTGTGTGTGTGTGTGTGTGTGTGTATAAGTTGTACCCGGCCACGCGTTGCTGTGGCATTGTGTGGTGGTATAGAAAATTAAGTAGGAAAGAGGCATAGAAGGAAGTAGAGAATGAAATAGCATTCCTTTCCTCTTTCTTTCTTTCTTTCCTTCCTTCCATCCATCCTGCCTTTCTTCCCTCCCTGTTTCCTTCCTTCTTTCACTTTTTATTTCCTGTTCTTCCCGCTTCCTTCTTTTCCTCTTTCCTGTGGCCCAGTCTGTATATGTGTGTTTTGTGTGTGTGTGTGTGTGTGTGTATGTGTGTGTGTGTATATATATATATATACTGTATATATATATATATATATTTGTGTCTATGTGTACATATGTGTGTGTATATGTGTGTGCTTATGTTTGTGTGTATATGTATATTGTGTATGTGTGTGTATATGTATATTGTGTATATGTGTGTTTGTATATGTATATGCATGTATGTATGTTGATGTGTGTACGTACAGATGTGTGTATGTATGTGTGCATGTGTATATTTCTGTGCATGTATATATGTGTGTTCGTGTGTACCTGAACATTGTGGTTTGCTCATTATGTTCTCTTTTTGCATTACTAGTATTTGTACCCTCTGCTGAGGTCTGGCATTCATTCGTTTGTCCGCTTTGAAAAAGCCGAATTCGTGGCGAAATGGACATGGCCATTTACGGAGCACCGTCGCGGCTTGAATAGGATGAATTGCCTCTACGCACAGTATTACTGAATTTGTATATATTTTGCCTGTCCTACTGTGCCCATTTGGGGTCCCTTCTTGATTGTTCCATACGGAGCGAGTTTTGAACATTGCTTTTCCATCCAGCCAGGAACTGCGGTTTTTGGAACTTCCAGGTTTCTATCTTCCCGAAAAAGGAAAATACCTCAGCTTTATCCGCGTCATTTCATCCAAGTGGTTTTACAATTGCTACACACTCCAGACGCTTGGACTATACCATTATTTTGTTTACTTTCCTTGGATTTGAGTCAGGTCATGCACAAATCCCTTTGTTTATGTGTGAGAGTTGAAGCCGATAAGTGGCGGCTTTTGGAACTTCCAGGCTTCTATCCTCCCGATAAAGGAAAAGACCCCGACTTCATCTGTGTCTCTCCATCCATGTGGATTTACAACTCTATATGCCATAGGTGCTTGGATTATTTCTTTATTTCTTTCATTATCTGTGGAATTGAGTCGGGACATGCACATATGTACATTCTAATATGAGTGGATGGACTGTTCAATCTGTATGAGAGTAGGATTTGGCTATGAACTTTCATTATATTATCATTATATGGGAAATGCTTTGATTGATGTGATATTGATTACACCTCTTCAGGGTGAATATATGACTTTGATATGATAAATATATGTCTGATCTATTGAATTAGTGCTTGCATATTCCTCTGTGTTTGTTTGCAACCACAGTTGTGGTTTTGTTTTGCAGTTCGGTTATACCTCCTCTGTGTTTTTCACTTACCTCTTTCCTGGCCGTCATTTTTCTTTCTTTTCTATGTTGTCGTCTTCCTTCCTTGGGTTCCTGTTTCCTTCCTTCCTTCCTTCCTTCCTTCCTTCCTTCCTTCCTTCCTTCTGTCGTTCTTTAGGGGGGTGGGGTAAAGGAGGAGGCCGGGAGCTGTTGGGAGGGCCGATGTCTTCTCCGGAGCCCAGGCTGCGACACCAACTAAGGCCCCAGCTTCAGCCAAAACGGCGGGCCTCCCTCCTCCTTTTAGGTCTTCATTAGCCAGTGCCGCCGCCAGCCATTCCTTGCTGGCCACAGGAGACAGGGAGGCCAGGCCGAGGCAGCTGTTGAGCTGCGGGCTTTGGGTAAAATGGCGGGCCTTCTTCCACTTTTCACTGTGCTGGCGGGGGAGGAAGGAGAAGGAATTTGTGCATGCGGGAATGAGTACCGCGCATGCACAGTGCTGCTGTAGCGTGGGGGTTGATGGGAGTTGTAGTTCCATTGGTTTTTCGTATTTTTGACCATTTTGTTTTAATTTTTAAATTTTTTCATGTGGTAAACATACCTCTTTCTGTGGGGGGTTTTGTGGCCTGATTTGGTGTTTGTGGGTTCAGCAGTTTTGCTGTCTATAAGCCCCTCGTCACGACATATCTCTCTCTCTCTCTCTCTCTCTCTCTCTCTCTCTCTCTCTCCTCTCTCTCTCTCTCTCTCTCTCTCTCTCTCTCTCTCTCTCTCTCTCTCTATATATATATATATATATATATACACAGTATATATGCTACTTTCTTCCAGTAAGTATGACTGGGATTAAGAACATAAATTCAAACAGAGTATTGTTAGCTTATGTTACATGAAATTTTTACTCACTGGCTGTCTTCTGCTGTCATAACCTTTAACTTATCACAACCATAAAAAATTAAATGACAAAATAGGATAAAACATTTAAATATTTTAAAACTAGAATAAGTGACATTTAGGTGATTATCATATCTGGTATTGGAAGAAAATTATGAAAGTGCCTTGGTCCACGAGAAGATCCAACCAGTCCATATTCCAGGAAATAAAGTCCGGCTGCTCACTGGAGGGAAGGATATTAGAGGCAAAAATGAAGTACTTTGGCCACATAATGAGAAGACATGAAAGCTTGGAGAAGATAATGATGCTGGGGGAACTGGAAGGAAAAGGATGAGGGGCCAACCATGGGCAAAGTGGATGAATGGTATCCTTGAAGTGACTGGCTTACCTTGAAGGAGCTGGGCATGGCGAAGGCTGACAGAGAGTTCTGTCATGGGCTGGTCCATGAGGTCACAAAGAGTCGGAAGTGACTGAACAAATAACAACATAATCTGTCACCATTTTTTTCTTTTTTTCTATGAATTTTGTACAAAAGTAAATGATTGAAATGCTACTACTTAATAGTAAATTTGCATAGGCCTCTACAATGAGGATCATCATTAATTCAGCCAATATTGGTTTCGTGTGTGTGTGTGTGTATACACACACACATACACACACATACACACACACACATAGACGGGGTTATTTGGGAGAATATATATTTATTTGTAGATAGGGTCACACTAGATGCTAAGGGATATATACATTCCTCTAACATAAACATAATGTGTTTTTTCTCCCACAGTAGGATTTCCTTTCAGGTATGATTCCAACAATCACATCTGCAAATGCAGGTCTGTTTATTTTCTAATGGCGATTAACAAAACAAAGCTCACTAAAGACAAAATGTTTTGATGAAGACATCACAGAATCATAGAATCATGGGGCATCTACTTCCACCCCCTACTATGCAGGAAAAGCACAACTAAAGCACCCCATCTCAATTAAAGTACCCAATTCCTGCTCTGTTCTAAAGCTTCCAAAGAAGAGACCTCCACCAGACTCCAAAGTAGTGAGTTCCACTATTGAACAATTATTACAGTCAGGAAGTTCTTCCTAATGTTCAGGTGAAATCTCTTTTCCTATCGTTTGAACCCACTGCTCCAAGTCCTAGGGCCCTTCCACACAACTCTATATCCCAGAATATCAAGGCAGAAAATCCCACAATATCTGTTTTGAACTGAGTTATCCGAGTCCACACTCAGATAATTTGGGCTTTTCCTGCCCTAATATTCTGGGATATGAGAAACTATGTGGAAGTGCCCCTAGTCTCCAGGGCAGCAGAAAGCAAGCCTGCTCCTTCTTCCTTATGACATCCTTTCAAATATTTATACATGGCTATCATGTCTCTTCTCAGCCTTCTCTTCTGCAGGCTAAACATATCCAGCTCTTTTAGATGTTCCTCATAGAGCTCATAAGGCATGGTCTCCAGACATTTTATCATTTTAGTTGCCCTCTTCTGGAC
Source organism: Anolis apletophallus (assembly GCA_030556195.1). NCBI lineage: Eukaryota > Metazoa > Chordata > Lepidosauria > Squamata > Anolidae > Anolis > Anolis apletophallus. The sequence continues at coordinate 95,946,577 of JARBWK010000002.1, read as the reverse complement.
AAGTTCCAGCTTATCCATATCTCTTGTTGTTGTTATTAATAATCTATTATATAAAGGAGGTCCCGTCATGGAACGACCGTCCTAGGCAGAGAAATCTTACAAGGCAGATACACCAAACTTGGCAACAAAAGCAGGCCTCAGGCAAGGTAGGTTTTTAGCAAAGAAACTTCCCCCCAAAACCTAGAAGGCCCCCAAAACAACAATACAAAAAACTACATTTCCCAGCGTCCTCTGCGGCCGCCAGCCAATCTCCCAGCCTCCACATTCTGACAACATGATTGGTTGCCAGTGAGGGAGTATTTGCATAACGCCTCTATTGGCTAGCCAACATGAACATTCCGACCCTATAAACTGGCAGAGGAGGATAAGGCAAAGGCCTGAGGCAGTCGCCAACATGAACACCCAATTCACTTCCCACAAAAAATTTAAACCCCTACAAATCACAGACCACGCCCAAAATTGACAGTAAGACTTCATTAACATGATTTTCCTGACTAGGCCTCACTTAATGGGATGCTGTTTAAGCTCTGAATTGACAGTAGGCTTCATTAACTTGATTTTCCCGACTAGGCCTCAGCTCATGGGACATTGTTTATGGCCTGAATTGACAGTAAGGCTTCATTAACTTGATTTTCCTGACTAGGCCTCAGCTCATGGGACATTGTGTATGGCCTGAATTTACAGTAACCTACCTTGGCACACAGAGCCCCTATGACCCACGCTACATTCTACTACTGTAGCAGCAAACGGCCCCGGTCATCCTTAACACAAAGCATATATACCCTTCATGGCGGCATCCACAAAAGCCCACCCTCCTTCATGAACATTTCACAAACATCATTGGCTGGTGTTACAGAGCATTTCATTAATCCAATTAAACATAACATTTTCATTTGCATCACATCTTAATCCCCTCCTATGTGTTAGAACAATGAACATTTCTATGGTAGTCTTT
>JARBWK010000002.1:95919678-95945522 GCA_030556195.1 Anolis apletophallus | reverse complement strand
TTTCTTTCTTTTCTATTTTTTTGGTGGGGAGGAAAGATATTTGAAGAAGAAAGACTAGTTTCGAAGTGAGTGGTGTCTCTATAGTGACATGTTCAAGTACGTGTGTGTGTGTGTGTGTGTGTGTGTGTGTGTGTATAAGTTGTACCCGGCCACGCGTTGCTGTGGCATTGTGTGGTGGTATAGAAAATTAAGTAGGAAAGAGGCATAGAAGGAAGTAGAGAATGAAATAGCATTCCTTTCCTCTTTCTTTCTTTCTTTCTTTCTTTCTTTCTTTCTTTCTTTCTTTCTTTCTTTCCTTCCATCCATCCATCCATCCTTTCTTCCCTCCCTGTTTCCTTCCGTCTTTCACTTTTTATTTCCTGTTCTTCCCTCTTCCTTCTTTTCCTCTTTCCTGTGGCCCAGTCTGTATATGTGTGTTTTGTGTGTGTGTGTGTGTGTGTGTGTGTGTGTATATATATATATATATATATATATATATATATATACTGTATATCTATATATATATATATATATATAAGGGAAGTGGTCGTGCAACGGGGAAATGCACGCCAAAACTACATTTCCCACACACACAACAAAACCCAGGGCCACTCATCCCCACAGGGAACACAAAAGGAGAACCACAAGGCTATAATAACAAGCTCAATAATATTGCAAAATGCTGTAGCAGCTGATCTAAATTAATAAACATGAAACATTATATATCAGCATTCTTATTATTCACACATATATTGAAATATAACAAAACATGTATGGCAAAAGCATGTGCGCCTAGAAATTGCATACAAAGCTATGAGCAGTTACAAGTTTTTGTTAGGTATACAATATATAGCATTACAATGGTCAGCACAATTAACAGAAATGAGGGTCCATAAGGAGGGGAGGTGATTCCACCGTAAATAATAATTTTGAAAAAGTTCTTGGAGGCGACACAGGCGAAAAGGTCCCCCCCGCAATGTTGCGCGGCGAGGGAACCCAAGCCGTGGCGCTGGGTGGAAGCGACCGCGTTGGGGGGAGCCTGCCGGAGATGCCGGAAAAGGAGCAGCAAAGCAACAGCAATAGGTGTGAGCGACCTGTCGTGCCGTGGGGGCTCTGGTAAGAGCTCAGTAAACCCCACAAGTGGAAAGGAGAGCCGGGACTCATCCCCACCCCGAGGTACATCACCCACCCACTAAAACACCCCAAAAACCAAAAACCAACAACACCCCCAAAACATCCCCCCAAAAACAACATTGACACGCATGCGCAAACAATCCCACACACAACATGGCCGCAAGAACACCATCACAATAACACGCAAGCGCAACATCCGATCGGCCCCGTGCCACCGCCACCGAGCACAACACCACTGCTACCTTCACAGCCTCCTTCGCTGCCTCCACGCCGCTTCCCGCATGCTAACCAACACAGGACACCGCCACGATGCACCCGCCGACGACCTACACCGGGAGAGCCAGCAAACGGGCGAAGGACAACGCCCGCAGCCACGGGACTACAACTCCCAGAAGGCTCGCGCGGCTCACTCGGAAGAAGGGCAGAGACAGGACAGGAAATACGCCAGAGCAGCCGCGCGGAGCCTTCTGGGAGGCGGAGGCAAAGGGGAGAGCCTCCATTACACTGCCGCCGACGGAGCCGTACCCGGGTCTTCCGCCCCCTATCGCTCTCCTCCGCCCCTCTCTTCCGCTGGCTGGGGAGGAGGCCACAGGAAAGAGATACCCGGTTCCCCCTCGACCTCCTCTTCGGCCACCGGAAAGAGAGGCGGCAGAGGCCTCTCCTCCGCCGCCCACCGCCTCCCTTCCACTGCCCGGGGATGGGGCCGGGGGGGGGGAAAGCCGCACCGTCTCTCTCCCTGCGGCCTCCTCCTCGGACAGCGGAAAGGAGGCGGCGGCCGGCAGAGGAGAGCCCTCTGCCGCCTCTCTTCCGCAACCCAAGAAGGAGGCCAAAGGGAAAGGGGTTCACCGGTTCCCCTTCGGCCTCTTCGGCCACCGGAAAAGAGGCGGAAGAGGCCTCTCCGCCGCCGCCCACCGCCTCCCTTCCACTGCCCGGTAACGAGGCCGGGGAGCGCGCCGTCACTCTCCCTACGGCCTCCTCTTCGGACAGCGGAAGGGAGGCGGCGGCCGGCGTAGGACAGCCCTCAACCGCCTCTCTTCCACTGCCCGAGGAGAGGGCCGCGGGGGAAGGAGATCGAGCGGCTGCCCTTCGCCCTCCTCTTCGACCTCCTCCTCAACACAAATACACACACACACAAAAATACACCACAACATAAACACACAAACATAAAAACAAATATAAATACACCACAACATACAAAAAACCATATATCTACACACCAATACATACACATCCACACTAATACATACACATATATACACACACATATCATCACATTTCCATATATACACATACATACATATACATACACAAACACACAAATATACACACACAATCAAACACAAAAAACCCACAGACAAATACACACACATACATACACACATACCAAAAACTACATACACACACACAAATACACACACACATATATATACACAAAATCCAACAAAACACATGAACACACATACACCCAAAAAAATAAACCACACATACAACTACAAACACACACACACACACATATATACACACAACAAACATGCTCACATCAATTCCACAACTTACATACCCAGACTTCTTCACATCACCAACATAGGGCACAGCAACGCGTGCCGGGTACAGCTTATATATATATATATATATATATATATATATATATGTGTGTGTGTGTGTGTGTGTGTGTGTGTGTGTGTGTGTGTGTGTGTGTCTATGTGTACATATGTGTGTGTATATGTGTGTGCTTATGTTTGTGTGTATATGTATATTGTGTATGTGTGTGTACTTATGTATATGTGTGTGTACTTATGTATATGTGTGTTTGTATATGTACATGCATGTATGTATGTTGATGTGTGTACGTACAGATGTGTGTATGTATGTGTGCATGTGTATATTTCTGTGCATGTATATATGTGTGTTCGTGTGTACCTGAACATTGTGGTTTGCTCATTATGTTCTCTTTTTGCATTACTAGTATTTGTACCCTCTGCTGAGGTCTGGCATTCATTCGTTTGAAAAAGCCGAATTCGTGGCAAAACGGACATGGCCATTTACGGAGCACCGTCGCAGCTTGAATAGGATGAATTGCCTCTACGCACAGTATTACTGAATTTGTATATATTTTGCCTGTCCTACTGTGCCCATTTGGGGTCCCTTCTTGATTGTTCCATACGGAGCGAGTTTTAAACAGTGCTTTTCCATCCAGCCAGGAACTGCGGCTTTTGGAACTTCCAGGTTTCTATCTTCCCGAAAAAGGAAAATACCTCAGCTTTATCCGCGTCATTTCATCCAAGTGGATTTACAATTGCTACACACTCCAGATGCTTGGACTATACCATTATTTTGTTTACTTTCCTTGGATTTGAGTCAGGTCATGCACAAATCCCTTTGTTTATGTGTGTGAGAGTTGAAGCCGATAAGTGGCGGCTTTTGGAACTTCCAGGCTTCTATCCTCCCGATAAAGGAAAAGACCCCGACTTCATCTGTGTCTCTCCATCCATGTGGATTTACAACTTCTATATGCCATAGGTGCTTGGATTATTTGTTTATTTCTTTCATTATCCGTGGAATTGAGTCGGGACATGCACATATGTACATTCTAATATGAGTGGATGGACTGTTCAATCTGTATGAGAGTAGGATTTGGCTATGAACTTTCATTATATTATCATTATATGGGAAATGCTTTGATTGATGTGATATTGATTACACCTCTTCAGGGTGAATATATGACTTTGATATGATAAATATATGTCTGATCTAGTGAATTAGTGCTTGCCAGAGTCAAGGCAGAAGGGGAAGAAAGGCAGCTCCATCTTGCCTCCTTGACTTTCCATCAGCTCAGGGCCCCTCCCCCGGCACCAACTGCTGCTCTGGGACAGAGTCAAGGCAGAAGGGGAAGAAAGGCAGCTCCATCTTGCCTCCTGACATTCAATCAGCTCAGGGCCCCTCTTGCTGTGTTTTAAATAATTCTATAGAATTATTTATTTAGATAATTTTATTTGTTTAAATAAATAATGTTATGTATTATTTTATAGAAAGTATGGTGTAATGTAATAATATATGATTTAATGTAGGAAACTCGAACCAAACCTACGACCTGAGGACCTCGCTGCCACCGTCCAAGCTTGCTAGGCCCTGGCAGATGAACCTTTGGTTTAAAGGGTGAGGCCAGTTCTGTGCACGCTGCGCTCCACCAGAAAAATCCATTGCACAGGCTCAAGGACACATCCAACTTCCAAAAAAAGCCCTGTAGCGATAGGCGAGGGGACGAAACGGTAGGTGTAAAGATGCACTGGAAGCCGCAGACCCAACCCTGCATGCAGGCGGTTCAGGACTTTGGTCGCTCGAGACTGACCCGGGAGATGACAGTCTTGTTCGGCAGCATCCTGAACGACCAAGCAGCCTTTTTTAAGGAGAGCACTGCTTGCTCCGTATGGAGAGGGGCCTAGAAAAGGTGGCCTAACGAAAGCTCATCCCCGTCTACCTGGTTGGCTAGCCGCGGCCAACGGGCATCTTCCAATGCGGTCGAACAAAGACAAAGAAACAAAAGCCAACACCTGCCTGCAAAGGTGCAAATAGACTGACACTTGCATGCTGGAACATCAGAACCATGCAAGATTCTGCAGATAGTGGACGTCCTGAGCGTCGTTCTGCTCTAATAGCCCATGAACTATCACGGCTTAACATTGACATCGCTGCTCTTAGTGAAGTTCGTCTCCATGAGGAAGGCAGCCTTAAAGAACACGGTGCCGGCTACACACTCTACTGGTCTGGCAAACCCAAAACTGAGAAACATCTTTCAGGAGTAGGCTTTATGATTAAAAACTCCATCGCCTCTAAACTCGAGACGCTGCCGACAGGTCACTCTGATCGCATTATCTCCTTACGCTCCCACATGCTGTTCTCTTCAGTATATATGCCCCAACTATGCAAGCTGACCCTGTGGAGAAAGACAAATTCTACTCAGACCTACGCCACCTCATACAAAAGGTCCCTGCAGAAGATAAAATCATTATCCTTGGTGATTTCAATGCCAGAGTAGGAAAAACTTTGAAGCCTGGAAAGGTGTATTAGGCAAGCACGGTGTTGGAAACTGTAATGATAATGGGCGCCTTCTGCTAGAGTTTTGTGCAGAACAGCAGCTGACTATTACAAACACCATCTTTCAGCAGAAAGATAGCTTGAAGACCACCTGGATGCATCCCCGATCCAAGCAGTGGCACCTCATTGACTATGTTTTAGTGCGCCAGAGAAACATTCGTGATGTCCGTCATACTCGAGTGATGCCCAGTGCAGAATGTCAAACAGACCATCGCCTTGTAAGATGTAAACTAAATCTACACCTTAAGCTCAAACCTAAGAGGGGTGGCATCTTAAAGAGGAGACTCCAAGTCAACAGTCTTCAACAGGCTGTTGTGAGAGACAACTTCCAGGTAAATCTGCAAGCAAAACTTGAAGTCCACCCTACAGATTCTTCTCCTACAGCGCTCTGGCAACACATCAAAAACAGTATCCTGCAGTCTGCTGAAGAATCCCTAGGATTCTCCCTTAAGAAAAACCAAGACTGGTTTGATGAAAACAACCAAGAGATCCAGGAGCTGTTGGCAAAGAAGAGAACCACTCACCAGGCATTCCTCGCCCAGCCATCTTGCCATGTAAGAAAAGCAGCCTTTCGTCTCGCATGTAGTAAACTCCAACAAAAACTCAGAGACATCCAGAACAAGTGGTGGATTGATTTATCAGAAAAGACACAACGCTGTGCAGATCTCGGTGATCACAGAGGTTTTTATGAAGCTCTCAAAGCAGTGTTTGGACCTACTTATCAGGTCCAAAGCCCCTTATACAGTACAGATGGTCAAACACTAATTACTGATAAAACCTCCATCCTGAACCGATGGGCTGAACATTTTCAGGGTCTCTTTAATGCCAGCCGAGTAGTCCAAGGTTCAGCTATCCAACACATGATACAACAACCAATGAAAAATGAACTGGACACAGCTCCACTCTGGAAGAGACCATTGAGGCCATACAGCAGTTGAAAAATGGCAAGGCAGCCGGGATCGATGGAATCCCACCTGAAGCTTGGAAACAGGGAGGTCATGTACTGCATGCTAAATTCCACGAGCTCCTTGTGAGTTGCTGGGAAAAAGGTGAAATGCCATCAGATCTCCGAGATGCAGTTATCATCACCCTGTATAAGAAAAAGGGAACAAAATCCGATTGCTCAAACTATCGAGGTATAACACTGCTCTCCATTGCTGGAAAAATCCTTGCAAGGATACTCCTGAACAGATTAGTTCCGGCTATTGCAGAAGAACTTCTCCCTGAAAGCCAATGCGGCTTCAGAGCAAATAGGAGCACCACAGATATGGTTTTTGCCCTTAGACAACTGCAAGAGAAATGTAGAGAGCAGAACAAAGGACTCTATGTAACATTTGTCGACCTCACCAAAGCCTTCGACACTGTGAGCAGGAAAGGTCTGTGGCAGATCCTGGAACGTCTAGGATGTCCCCCAAGTTCCTCAAAATGATTGTCCTGTTACATGAGGGCCAGCACGGTCAAGTCAGATATGGCGATGCTCTCTCGGAGCCCTTTCTCATAACTAATGGAGTGAAACAAGGTTGTGTTCTTGCACCAACCCTATTTACAATCTTCTTCAGCATGATGCTCCAAAGGGCTATGGCAGACCTACAAGAAGAAGACGGCATATATATACGCTATCGTACTGATGGTAGCTTGTTCAACTTAAGCCGTCTGAGGGCTCGCACTAAGACTCTAAACTATCTAGTCCGTGAGCTACTTTTTGCTGACGATGCTGCCCTTGTCGCCCATTCAGAAGCAGCCCTGCAGCGCTCACATCCTGCTTTGCAACAGCTGCAGAGCTGTTTGGGCTGGAAGTCAGCCTGAAGAAAACAGAAGTCCTCTACCAGCCCGCACCACAGGAAGAACACCACCATCCTCACGTCAGCATAGGCACATCTGTGCTTAAGTCCGTTCAGCAGTTCACCTACCTGGGAAGCATCATCTCTTCAGACGCCAAGATTGACAAAGAGATAGATCACAGATTATCAAAGGCATATAGTGCATTCGGAAGGCTTCACAAAAGAGTCTGGAGCAACAAGCACCTGAGACAAAGCACCAAAATCAGTGTGTACAGAGCTATCATACTGTCCATTCTCCTCTATGGGTCTGAAACATGGGTCACCTATCGCCAACACCTCGACTCCTCGGCGCTTTCATCAGCGCTGTCTTCGCACAATCCTAAATATACACTGGACCGACTATGTGACGAATGTTGCTGTCCTTGAGCAAGCAGGGATCACCAGCATTGAGGCCATGCTATTGAGAACACAGCTGCGCTGGGCAGGACACGTCTCTAGGATGGAGGACCACCGCCTCCCAAAGATACTACTCTACGGTGAACTCGCCACGGGTCAGCGCAGAGAGGCGCCCCAAAAGAGATATAAGGACTCCCTGAAACAACATCTCAGGCTTGGCCAGATTGATCACCAACAATGGTCCACCCTGGCCTCACATCGGGAGGCATGGAGAAGCACTATCCACAATGCTGCGGCCTCTTTCGAGAAGACACGCGAATGGGTCTCGAAGAGAAACGACAACGCAGAAAGAACCGCAACTTGGAAAAACATCACCCAAGGAGACTTTCTGCTGCGCTTTCTGCAACCGAACTTGCCTATCTCAGATTGGCCTTTTTAGTCATCAAACGCTTGTAAAAAGCGTGGGATGAGTCCTTCCTGAATCTTCGTTCGCGAAGTAATGCCGAGAGAGACATTGCATTATAATTTTAAAAATTGTTTAAAATGATTCTATAAAATTATTTATTTAAATAAGTAATTTTATTTTGTTTAAATAAATAATGTTATTTATTATTTTAAAGATAATATAATATAATAATATATAACATAATATAGTGTTACATTGCATTTTAATTTGATATAATATAATATAATATAATGTCAATATATTGTATTATGTTATAGTATAATAATTGTAATGTAATAATAATAATAGTATGATTACGGTATGGTATGTGGTATATGCATTTGGTATTGGTGGTGTTGTATTGTAACACAGTATAATACTGCCAATGATAATGTGATACAATAATTATATCGTGATATTATAATTTATATATTTGTATTACATGCAATATTGCTAACAATATTGTGATATGTTGTAATGTTAATTGTTGTTTTTTCAGTTTGTTGTAAGCCGCTCCGGCAATATTGTTATGTACACTATAAGCCACTCTGGCAGTATTGTTGTTTGCTGTAAGCCACTCTGAGCCCCCTTCGGGGTTGAGAAGGGTGGCATATAAAAATAGTAAATAAATAAATAAATATTCCTCTGTGTTTGTTTGCAACCACAGTTGTGGTTTTGTTTTGCAGTTCGGTTATACCTCCTCTGTGTTTTTTCACTTACCTCTTTCCTGGCCGCCATTTTTTTCTTTCTTTTCTATGTTGTCGTCTTCCTTCCTTGGGTTCCTGTTTCCTTCCTTCCTTCCTTCCTTCCTTCCTTCCTTCCTTCCTTCCTTCCTTCCTTCTGTCGTTCTTTAGGGGGGTGGGGTAAAGGAGGAGGCCGGGAGCCGTTGGGAGGGCTGCTGTCTTCTCCGGAGCCCAGGCTGCGACACCAACTAAGGCCCCAGCTTCAGCCAAAACGGCGGGCCTCCCTCCTCCTTTTAGGTCTTCATTAGCCAGCGCCGCCGCCAGCCATTCCTTGCTGGCCACAGGAGACAGGGAGGCCAGGCCGAGGCAGCTGTTGAGCTGTGGGCCTTGGGTAAGATGGCGGGCCTTCTTCCACTTTTCACTGTGCTGGCGGGGGGGGGGGAGGAAGGAGAAGGGATTTGTGCATGCGGGAATGAGTACCGCGCATGCGCAGTGCTGCTGTAGCGTGGGGGTTGATGGGAGTTGTAGTTCAATTGGTTTTTCGGATTTTTGACCATTTTGTTTTAATTTTTAATTTTTTCATGTGGTAAACATACCTCTTTCTGTGGGGGGTTTTGTGGCCTGATTTGGTGTTTGTGGGTTCAGCAGTTTTGCTGTCTATAAGCCCCTCACCACGACATCTCTCTCTCTCTCTCTCTCTCTCTCTCTCTCTCTCTCTCTCTCTCTCTATATATATATATATATATATATATATACAGTATATATGCTACTTTCTTCCAGTAAGTATGACTGGGATTAAGAACATAAATTCAAACAGAATATTGTTAGCTTATGTTACATGAAATTTTTACTCACTGGCTGTCTTCTGCTGTCATAACTGTTGAAATTAATAGCAAAATGCTGTAGTTCAATATGTCTAAATGAATGTGTTTTGTGTCTCATGAGAGTAGATGCAGGATAGAAGCAGATTTCCGCTCTCATGAGCGCCATCTAGCGGTAGAATAATATTATAGTTGGAAGAAATAAACCATTGTTGCTAGGCTCTTTCTATTGGCTCACTCCCTCTTCCAATCACAGCGATGAAGAAGGGAGGAGTTTAGAGTTGCTGTTAGTCTTCTGCTGTATACCTCCATTTTGTGAGCCTCATGGTATGTTTTCTCCTGTTCTAACTTGTTAAACATGCTGTTGCATGTGTATTACTGCCTTTCTGTTGCTTTCTACAATAAAGTAGAAATGCTTTAATAACATGGCATGTTTGCTCAGATGCTTTATTTCCAGTGTGAGTCCTCATATGCTACATTTGCTGTGAACCCTTTTTAACTGCTTATCTGCTATGTTTTATACATTGCATCAAACCCTCTTTTTTTTGGAACAACATGTTACATGAAATTTTTACTCACTGGCTGTCTTCTGCTGTCATAACCTTTAACTTATCACAACCATAAAAAATTAAATGACAAAATAGGATAAAACATTTAAATATTTTAAAACTAGAATAAGTGACATTTAGGTGATTATCATCTCTGGTATTGGAAGAAAATTATGAAAGTGCCTTGGTCCACAAGAAGATCCAACCAGTCCATATTCCAGGAAATAAAGTCCGGCTGCTCACTGGAGGGAAGGATATTAGAGGCAAAAATGAAGTACTTTGGCCACATAATGAGAAGACATGAAAGCTTGGAGAAGATAATGATGCTGGGGAAAATGGAAGGAAAAAGGATGAGGGGCCAACCATGGGCAAAGTGGATGAATGGTATCCTTGAAGTGACTGGCTTACCTTGAAGGAGCTGGGCATGGCGAAGGCTGACAGAGAGTTCTGTCGTGGGCTGGTCCATGAGGTCACAAAGAGTCGGAAGTGACTGAACAAATAAACAACAACATAATCTGTCACCATTTTTTTCTTTTTTTCTATGAATTTTGTGCTAAAGTAAATGATTGAAATGCTACTACTTAATAGTAAATTTGCATAGGCCTCTACAATGAGGATCATCATTAATTCAGCCAATGTTGGTTTCGTGTGTGTGTGTGTGTATACACACATACACACACATACACACACACACATAGACGGGGTTATTTGGGAGAATATATATTTACTTGTAGATAGGGTCACACTAGATGCTAAGGGATATATACATTCCTCTAACATAAACATGTGTTTTTTCTCCCACAGTAGGATTTCCTTTCAGGTATGATTCCAACAATCACATCTGCAAATTGAGGTCTGTTTATTTTCTAATGGCGATTAACAAAACAAAGCTCACTAAAGGCAAAATGTTTTGATGAAGACATCACAGAATCATAGAATCATGGGGCATCTACTTCCACCCCCTACTATGCAGGAAAAGCACAACTAAAGCACCCCATCTCAATTAAAGTACCCAATTCCTGCTCTGTTCTAAAGCTTCCAAAGAAGAGACCTCCACCAGACTCCAAAGTAGTGAGTTCCACTATTGAACAATTATTACAGTCAGGAAGTTCTTCCTAATGTTCAGGTGAAATCTCTTTTCCTATCGTTTGAACCCACTGCTCCAAGTCCTAGGGCCCTTCCACACAACTCTATATCCCAGAATATCAAGGCAGAAAATCCCACAATATCTGTTTTGAACTGAGTTATCCGAGTCCACACTCAGATAATTTGGGCTTTTCCTGCCCTAATATTCTGGGATATAGGGCTATGTGGAAGGGCCCCTAGTCTCCAGGGCAGCAGAAAGCAAGCCTGCTCCTTCTTCCTTATGACATCCTTTCAAATATTTATACATGGCTATCATGTCTCTTCTCAGCCTTCTCTTCTGCAGGCTAAACATATCCAGCTCTTTTAGATGTTCCTCATAGAGCTCATAAGGCATGGTCTCCAGACATTTTATCATTTTAGTTGCCCTCTTCTGGACAAGTTCCAGCTTATCCATATCTCGTTGTTGTTATTAATAATCTATTATATAAAGGAGGTCCCGTCATGGAACGACCGTCCTAGGCAGAGAAACCTTACAAGGCAGAGACACCAAACTTGGCAACAAAAACAGGCCTCGGGCAAGGTAGGTTTTTAGCAAAGAAACTTCCCCCCCAAAACCTAGAAGGCCCCCAAAACAACAATACAAAAAAACTACATTTCCCAGCGTCCTCTGCGGCCGCCAGCCAATCTCCCAGCCTCCACATTCTGACAACATGATTGGTTGCCAGTGAGGGAGTATTTGCATAACGCCTCTATTGGCTAGCCAACATGAACATTCCGACCCTATAAACTGGCAGAGGAGGATAAGGCAAAGGCCTGAGGCAGTCGCCAACACGAACACCCAATTCACTTCCCACAGAAAATTTAAACCCCTACAAATCACAGACCACACCCAAAATTGACACTAAGACTTAATTAACATGATTTTCCTGACTAGGCCTCACTTAATGGGATGCTGTTTAAGCTCTGAATTGACAGGCTTCATTAACTTGATTTTCCCGACCAGGCCTCAGCTCATGGGACATTGTGTATGGCCTGAATTGACAGTAAGGCTTCATTAACTTGATTTTCCTGACTAGGCCTCAGCTCATGGGACATTGTGTATGGCCTGAATTTACAGTAACCTACCTTGGCACACAGAGCCCCTATGACCCACGCTACATTCTACTACAGTTTAGAGGAGGGCGGACCATGGATTTCAAGTGGACTTTAACATCCACCCGGACACAGATCCACTCACATCTAGCGCGAGGGAGTTCCTCCAACACATGGATGCTTTAGATCTCCCCAGGACCGAAACGGGCCCCACACACCAAGCTGGCCACGCGCTGGACCTGATCTTTAGCCACGGTCTAGCCATAAAACACCGAGAAACCAGAACAGTGCCTTGGTCGGACCACCTGACCGTGAGGGCAGATATTGACACCCTTCTCACAGAAAGGTCGGAGCCAAAGACCATCTTAGTCCGCCAAAGGAGTTTGATGACCCCGAGTGCATTTACGGCTGCTCTGGAACCTTTGGAGGTCCCTGGAGGATCGCTGGCAGATCTGGTTGCCAGGTGGAACAGCGTCCTCTCGAGGGCCATCGACCAGGTGGCACCTAGGCGCGGAAAACCCGCTCACCGTGGTTCACGACGAATCTAAAGCAGATGAAACGCCGGAGGAAACAACTGGAGAGTGTTTGGAGACGGAAACCCAGCGGGGCAAATAGAGCGGCCTATAGAGAACTGCATAGGCTGTATGAACGCGAGACCAAAGAGGCTAAGAAATCCTACAATGCCGCTCAGATCACAGCTGCTGGTTCCCGTACAGCACAGATCTTTAAAGTAGTCCGGAGCCTTCTAGCATCTCCACAGAGTGACCCCAAAAACTCTATGGTAACAGCAGAAGACCTCCAAGAGTATTTCACTGGGAAAATCATGGCACTTCGGCGTGACCTGCCGCCCATTCCGGAGGAAGAGAACGAGAAGTCTAACTCAGACCAGTGGGCACTGCCTCACCGAATTCAGGCCCCTAACATCGGAAGAGGTGAAAAGGCTGGTGACCGTGGCAAGGGCGACGACCTGCCCCATGGACCCCTGTCCATCGCATTTAATCAAGTCCTGCATTGACACCATATCGGATGCTCTGAGGGACCTGGTGAACCTTTCCCTGGATACAGGCACTTTCCCTGAGTCCCTGAAGGAGGCCAGAGTTCGCCCTCTCCTGAAAAAGGCGAACCTTGACCCCGACGAACCGGCGAGCTACCGCCCTGTTGCCAATCTGCCCTTCCTGGGTAAGCTACTGGAGCGGGTGGTGGAAAGCCAGCTGCGTGACTTTTTTAACCGATCCGGGGGCTTGGACCCGTCCCAGTCGGGATTCCGCGCGGGCCACGGAGTGGAATCCGTCCTGGTAGCGATTACGGATGACATCCGCCGCCAGCTGGACGGAGGGGGCTCGGCAGTCCTGGTCCTCTTAGATCTAACCGCGGCCTTCGACACCGTCGACCATGATCTGTTACTCCGCCGCCTGGTTGCCTCCGGGATCCAAGATAAGGCTCTGACTTGGCTAGGATCGTTCCTGCGGGCCGCTCGCAGCGGGTCGAGTGGCAGGGCCAGGTCTCCAGGAAATGCGGGCTGGAGTGCGGGGTCCCTCAGGGTGCCATCTTGTCCCCACCCTCTTTAACATCTATGTCCAGCCCCTGGCCAGTATCGCTAGGAGCCATGGTTTCAGCTGCTACCAATACGCCGACGACACACAGCTGTTGCTGAAGATCGACCCAGGGATGTCGTCGGTGCCTGAAAGCTTTAGTCAGGGGCTGAGGGTGGTGACAAGCTGGCTCAGAGCACACAGGCTAAAAATCAATCCGGCAAAAACGGAGATCCTCTGGCCTGGCCGACCCGACCCTCACTCACCACTACCATTCTTTGAAGGCGAGCCCCTGTCCTCCGTTCCGGCGGTGAAGAGCCTGGGAGTGATTCTGGACGAGAGACTGACGATGGAAGCCCAGATCCAGGCTGCAGCCAAGGGCGCCTTCTTTCATCTTCGCAGGGCCCGACGGCTGGCCCCCTACCTACCATCAGAGGCATTGAAGACTGTGATATATGCCACCGTGGTCTCTCGACTCGACTATTGTAATGCCCTGTATGCGGGTCTACCGCTGTCCACGACTCGGAGGTTGAGACTTGTTCAGAATGCAGCGGCCAGACTCATTTCCGGGGCATCGGCTAGGAACCATATCTCACCAATCCTAAAAGTTCTTCATTGGCTGCCTACAGAGTTCAGAGTGATCTATAAACTCATGGCGCTAACCTTCAAAGCACGGCAAAGAACCGGACCAGCCTATCTGGGCGATCGGCTGACAGACCAACGCAGTGAAAGACCAGCGCGTGCAATAAATGGTGACCGTATAGCTATCCCAGGGGTGAGAGAGGCCCGGCTGACAAAGACCCGACGGAGAGCCTTCTCTGTGGTGGCCCCTGTGATCTGGAATACACTTCCGCCTGCTCTCAGGGCCACATCGGCCCCAGCCAGATTCCTGTCCGACTTGAAAACTTGGCTCTTCTGCCAGGCGTTTGGGGATTGACTAGATAACCTGGAGGCTGGGCCCTCTATGGTTCTCTGTACCTGTGTTTTTAATTGATGTACCTGTGTTTTTTAAATGATGTAAGTCGCCCGGAGCACCAATGGTGGAGGGCGACTCACAAGAAATAAAGTTATTATTATTATTATTATAAGTACCTCCACTCACTTCGACAGTACCCCACCCACACAAGCATCAACCTCTACATCAACACAGCAGATGGAAAGACTAAAAACATTGTATATCCACAAGCTCTGCAGAACGCCAGCAACACCACACACCAACAATTCCACAGGACTTCAACATCCCACCCACCAGAACAACCCACAACGACACAGCCATGACCCCACCAAGACCGTAAGTAACATCAATTCCAACCCTTACATACTCAGACTTTCTCGCATCTCCTAAATAGGGCACAGCAACGCGTGCCGGGTACAGCTAGTAATAATATAATGCCCTTCTCAACCCCAAAGCAGGCTCAGGGCCGTTCACAATCTTGGCAACAATTCAATTTGGTGTTATTTCCTTAAATTTCCTGAAGTCAGCTCTTCTAACATCTAGAATGCATGTCTGACTTCTCTTAGTTGCTGCTTCCCTCTGTATCACAAACTCTATGAGAACATGGTCACTCCCACCTAAGGATCTCACCACTTCCACTCAATTGACCAGATCCTCACTATTTGTTAGGATCAGATCCAGAATAGCCTCTTACACCTTCTGGACAATAAAATTATCTTCAAGGCAAGTGAAAAATTTTGCTGGAATTTGTACTCTTGGCAGAGTTTGTTTTCCAACAAATATCAGAATAGCCAAAATCTCCCATTACTACGATATCTCTTTTTTCTGCATGTTTGGTCATCAGTTCAAGGAAGACTTCTTCCAGTTCTAGGAAGGTTTCATTGTGTGACATGACCATCAGTTATCTTTGAACACTTGAGAGAACTCTTCTTCCCAACCCCCCCCCCCCCCCAAACCCAACCCTGGACTTCTATGTCTTATAACCTCCAAGCAGGACAATTTTCCATGTATTTATGAAAATAGATTCTTCTTTCTATACAAAGTGACAAGAGTGACATTGTGTGCCAGTTAATTTCATACATCACTTAGGCATTGTCATTTGAAAATTATTTTCCCTACCCTTTCTGTTTTGTCTCTTGTTCACTTCATGAGGGGTGGAGCGTGAATCATCTTGTCACAATCATAAGCATCTTATCAGTTCCTTGCAAGATTTCTCATTTTTGTATACCATTTGCTCAGTTTAGTGTTTATCTACAAACCTCTGCCTAGGAGCTTTTATGTATCGGCTTGACACATAAATGTCAGAGATCATTCTGAATCTTAAGCTTGGCTGTCTCTTGGCTGACTGCCATGTTGATCTTTGCAATTGTTATTTGCCTCTCACAGTGTGATCTGTTCATTTCTGTTGATTTTAAACAGGTCAATGTCCTTCAAGTGCACTTCTAAAAACACATTTGCTTAGCTTGGTTAGTGCAAATATAGAGCATCTGGGGTGAAGTCCACTTTGAAAACATTTATTCACTAATCCAAACTAATTCACTCTGACTTTCCTCCTTTATTCCACTTGGACAAATCTACACTGGCCACTAAATCTGGGGTGAGATCAGAACCCAAATGCTTTGTACTGCTCCTGGAGGTGGCCTGAAGCATCTGGCCAAATTCACTGCAGTGCTAGGTTTGGATCCTCACAATCCAGCTAGGCTGAGACCACACTTGCCTCTCACCCTATGTATTGCTGTCACAACTTCCAGCTGGCCATGGAGCTGGATGTGCAGGAGGGCAAACTTACCTCTTTTTTTTGCTGGTTATGAAAGTAGCTCTGCCGATGTCAGAATAGGGAACCCACTAAGGCCAGGAGTTTGCATGGAGTTTCATGACCAGCTGGGAGTAGCAGCAGTGATATGGGCAAGATCTATTCCCTTTCTTATGGCTGCTGTTAAAGTTGCTGTGAAACATTTGGTTTAAATCACAACTCTTTCATTGCTGTTACATAAGCAATGGTAAACCAGCAGGAATTTCTGGGAGTTGAAGTCCAACACATCTGGAGGGCCAAAGTTTGTCCAGGCCTGTTATAGCCAATGGTTGTAGTCCACTACCATCTATCCCCAACCAATACTTATCAGGAAAATAGTAATTATATATACACTAACAGTCTATTTAGCAATGATATATATACACACTAAACCTCTTTGGATAAAAGGGAACTTATTTCTGAGTATAGGATTGCACCATAACAACACGTTCAATGAAATATTTAGTTGGAAATAAGTCTCACTTCAGTCAACAGAGTTTATAATGTAGTCATATAGATTAGATATGTCTATTCAGAAATGATTCTCCTTGAGTTCAGTCTATATGTAGCGGTGCAGGATTGCAGCCAAACAGCGCACCAAAGACAATACGATATGCAACTGTATTGCAAAGAAACATTTAGTGTAATCCTAGTAAACTAATTGAAGAATAAAATTAATGATTTCAATAAATCTTTCCTTTTTTAAAAAAAGAGGTAAAATAATAGTATTGTTTTTCCAATAGTTTCAGCATGTTTTAAAGTAACGCTTAATATCCCAAGAAGTGCTTCTTAAAATGACAATAGACCATTGTTCTGCCAGGTAAGGTATGGAGAAATGAGTTGGATCAGATCTGCAACCTCATGATCATTAAACAGCAGTAGAATAATATTAACTATGAAGTTATTGTTGAAGAAGTAGGTGTACAAAAATATGAATACTGTACAAAGTCCAAAGGAAAACAATATTCCAAGCAAAACCTTTGAAGTATACCAGGGGCAACACAAAAGCCTTGGAAGACGCCAGGGGCAACGCAAAAACTTCAAAATGTCCCAGGGGCACTGCCAAAATGTAGGTTGCTCAGAGGAGTTTATGCCTAGCTCTTCATGCAACAGTGAAGTCTTATGAGCAATTGTGTGGTCCTTGTTTGAGGGTACAGGCATTTCCGGCTGTTCTTTTAGGTCCCATGTGAGACTCTCTTGAGACGCCCTGGCAGCTGCATTTTCTATCATAGAATCTCCAAAATGGCAGCATATGACTGTTTCTGGTTCAGAATATTTTCTCTCATCTTTAAACCTGGCACTTCCTTCTTCCATTGCATTGCAATCTTGACTGAAAGAAACCCTGGATTTCTCCTTGGTTTTGATGTTGAAACTTTCATTGATGTTTTCCAACCTTGTGTTACGACTTTCTAATTCCTGGATTTTTTCCTCTTTTTGCTTTATCACACCCAAAACCACATCTATTTCTTTGTCAAATTCATCTGCCCATTTCTTAATGGTGAGAGACCTGTCTTTTAGCCTTCTGCTCAAGTCCTTAATAGTGTTGTTCATCAACATCTTATTCGGCTACATCATATTGCATCATATTGTTTCGCTTGTATTATCTAAATCCTTGATGAGAAGAAGTGGCCTTTTATCATAACTGTGTGTTTTTGCTTTGGCATATTGCATACATAGTGAAAAAAAGGAAAATTTTCTTTTGGAATGCTCATTTTCAACATTGATGTCATAATGCTCTGATGTCATAATGCTATGATTATCCAACAGTGTACATTTGTAAGTTTCAATGTATCTAGCAAAGGTAAAACTATGATGGTAGCCATAATATGAGAGGTCAACTTGTACTAGTGGCATGAAATTGGGAAACAGGTTATGAAAAGCTTTGTTGTGGTTTGAAATAATTATTCTGGCATTATTTATTTATATATTTACCATATTTATATCCCACCCTTCTCATCCTGAAGGGGCCTCAGAGCGGCTTACAAAGTGGCAAAATGATCTGCTTTTAACGTGGGTCTGACAATAAAACAGTGAAATGACACTACAGTTGTTGATATAGAATGGTTTACAATTAGTGACTAGGACAAATTCACTAGGAGAACAACAAAGATGGCAGAGTCGTTTGAACATAAAGACAACCAAAGTTCACCTTTGAAGATCAAGAGTACAGTATTGTATGTTGTGGAGAATGAAAAAATGAAACACTGTGACATGTTTGTAGGAGAAATAGAGTGTTAGTCCCTCAGGTAAAAATCTTATCATGGATTATTTTCATTATTTCATCTTGTGCAAAAACCAATTGGGGGATATACAATATCACAGAACAAGTAAGAATGTGGTTCCAAATTATATTTACTATCACTACATATTTTTCCTGTTATGTAATCGCCTCCTTCTGGATGAGTTCTTCTTATTCCACTTTATGCTGTTCTAGCATGAAATTGCAAAGCCCCATGCTGCAAATTAGTTCCCTGTAGGGATGTCGGGTGCATCAAATAAAGCCAATTCTGACTGGCTTCAAAACTTGTCTGGAATAAATGTTTCCCGAAGAGCTCCACACATCTCATGGGTACTATGGGAGGAAAGGAAAGATAAAACCTTTCGAGGTCTAAACCTCTTCCTTTTGGTCTCCTTGGTGATCCAGGTTTCTAATTTCACTTCTGATTAAAGCCTTAAGATTTTCCAGAAGTACTGTAAAAAAAACCATACATGAAAGTTAAAACAAGTTAAAACAGTGATATGTAATACCAATACAAAATTAGATAGAACATTTTAATCATATATACTTTTCTTCTGTATTAACAGTAATAAGTTGGTCACATAATACTGAGAGAGGGGCTCAAAGGTAATTTAAGCTTTGCAGAAACAAAATATATGGAAGTATTTGGTCTCAGCTGGTATTAGTGGTAGCTAGAAGTAAACCAAGGGAGAGCTGTGCCTGAGTATATGCATAACAGACAAGCTACTATGAAGATTATGTTAATTCAAGTAAATAAAAGTCAATCTTCTGTATCCATAGGTTGTACATCCATGGATTCCACCACAAAAATATTAAAATAAAAATCCACAAAGCAAAAATTGGTTTTTCCTATTTTGTATTAAGGAGTCACAATTTTTACTGCACCATTTAGTGTGTTCTGTTCCAGTGTGGCAGTTGGATGAGAACTCTGTAGAGCAATGGCCTTCAGATGTTCTTGTGAATTCTTTGTAAACTTATGGGAAACCCTACAATGATGGTGGATCATCTTCTCCAAAAGATGTATTGTCAACTGGCATAATCATTCTGTATTAAGGTCCAGGTCACCAATGGGACAGGACAAGCACATTGAGTAGGACTGTTGACTTCGAGGGAATTCATGTATACTTCTCATAGCACTCATCTATTAAAGCAGGTTTGGTACTTTTCCGAGCATAAAAAGTACAGTCAGAGAGTGATGCTACATGCGTGTCAACTCTGAAAAAGAGGGTTTTGGTGCCAGAAATCAGACAGGCACATGCAATGAAAGACTAACACTGTGATTTAATGCATTTTAATACACCCTGTGCCCAATTTGAGACATATAGGCTAGATGGGTGGAAACAGTGCAGCTTGAGCTATGAAAGTTAATGGGAATTTTAATGTGAATGGAAACACCACTGCGCATGGCAAAGAGTCTGACCTTCTCCGCTGCTGGCAGGGAGCCCGGAACTAATGTTTCAAGTCAAGAACAGAGAGACTCAGTATTGATAGCTTGCACTGTGAGAAAGAAATAACTAATAGATGGCTATTGTTCTCAATCTTAGGTATGACAGAGAGATGATGCTAATAATTTATGCAGTGTTTATTGGATTAATGAAATGTCATGTAACAACAGTAATCACCAGCCAATTATGCTTGTTTTATCCATGAAGAAGGGGTGGGCTTGACTGAAATGACTCCATTACGGGTATAAATGTCTTTGTATGAGATGTGACGGGGTCTTTTGCCCCTATCTGCAGCTGTGTTCTGCTGGCAAAGCCCACCAGCTGGTGCCAGGAATAAATTCTTTTTTGATTTTCACCTATTTCACAGTTGTCGTGTGTTCTCCCTCATCCTAGAGCCCGCGCGTACAAGCAGCTTGGTAAGATTTGATTGGTACTTGGAGTTCCATAACTCCTCAATTCTGCTTCATTTGGTGACCCCGACGTGATGGTAAAACGTACCTAGACGGGTCTGTGGTGAGGGAAAACTAACACGGTCTCCGTTGCTGACAGCGCTCGCTCCCAGGCTAGTAAGGTGAGACTACCCAGGAGGGCTGGAAGGGGCGCCCGCCTGTTTTTGACCACTTTTTGCACTGAGCCGGCCGCCTGGCTGGTCCCAAACGAACGCCTGTGGACACGAGAGAGACTGCAACTAACGTTGTGGGTGAACTCAAGCCCGAAGGAGAAGGCTGGCTGAGAAGCAGCCTCTTGAGAGCCGGCTAGTATAAAGTCCGGGGACATCCTAACACGGTGCCCAGCCGCAGGGGCTAGCAAACCGGCACAAGCGCGCAAGGGGAGTCGGAGGCGACGTCAGGTCCGATCGCCAAGAGCCGACGCAACTCGATTGGTGACGTGGGAAGGCGAGACGCGACTCCCAGGGTCTGCAGGACATCGGCAAGTATAGTTTATTTCGTGCACTTTAACACTGAGGGAACACACATTGGGGAGGGGGGAAAGCACTGAAGTGGGTTTTGATCTCAGGCAGGAGAGATGGGGAGTGCAGGCTCAAAGCAGAAGAAAGAGATCCCTTTGCAATGTGTGTTAGAGAACTGGGACAGGTTTTGTTTATTGGCCATAGAAGGAAACACCCAGGAGATGAAATCTTTTGAACTTAGCAATCTGTGCACAGAGGTTTGGCCATCTGTCCAAGAGATCGGGTGGCCAAGCGAGGGAACCTGGGATTGGGATAAGTGTCAAAGACTTGCAGATTATTGCCACGCAGTACATCCAAATGATCAATGGAACTTCATTTTTAATCTTTGGCCCTTCTAATTCAATATCAATTCTAATGTCCACCATCAAAACCTCGAGAAGCCATATGTATAGGAGGGGGATAGGGGACATCCCTGTCTTACACCTTTCTGGATTTGTATCCTGGCCGATCTATTTTGGTTTACGATTATCCTCGCTGTTTGGGAGTCGTATATAGCCTGTAGGACATTTTTGAATTTGAAACCCAAATCTACTTCATTCGCTAATAATTTTAAATATTGCCAATTCACGTTGTCGAATGCCTTTTCGGCATCTAGAAAGATCAGGGCCACTTTTTATTTATGTTTTTTTTATAGAATTCTACCAAATTAATCATTGTCCTAATATTGTTTTTAAATATCTTTTGGCAAGAAACCGTTTTGGTCTGCCTTTATTCTTCTGTTTAGGAAAGGTTTTAATCTTTCTGCTAATATAGAGGCAAAAATTTTATAGTCTGCGTTCAATAACGCTATCGGTCTGTAATTAGCCGGAATGAGTAGGTCTTTATCAGGTTTCCCTATAAGGATAATATTTGATTCAGACCATGTTTCAGGAGTTCGGCCAGTTTCCAATATGTCATTAAATACTTTTTCCAGAATGTCGCCAATCACCTCTCCATGCTCCTTATAGTATTCGGCCGTGTAGCCATCTGGGCCCGCCGCTTTACCCATTTTAGCTTTTTTTATGGCCTGTTGTATCTCTTCCCTTGTTATTTTTCTATTCAGGGCCACCCTCTCTTCATCCTTAATTTTCTCTATATTCTTGTCCCCCAAGTATTTCTGCACTAATACTGGATCAATCTTATCATCCTGATATATTTTAGTAAAGAATTCTTCGAAGGTTCTCCTTATGTCTTCCTCTGAAGTTATTTCCTTCTGGCCTATTCTTATCTTTGGGATAATATTGCGTTTCCTTTTCTCCTTCAATTGCCAGGCGAGGTATCTACCTGGCTTATTGGCTTGCTCAAAGAATTTTTGCTTGGCAAATCTTATCTTTCTTTGCATTTCTTCTAACTCAAAGAAATCTAACTGTTTTAATAATAAATTCAGTTCCTTCCTTTTATCCTCTCTCTTAGGGTCTTTCTTTAACTCCTTCTCTACTAGCGCAAGCCTATTTTGTACATCCTGAAGCTCTTTTCTCTTATTTTTTTCCAGATAGCCTGACTCTTCATGTAAAAACCCCTCATGTAGGCTTTACTGGTATCCCATATAAGCCTCCAGTTTTCATTATCCTTGGAGTTTATTTCCAAGAATTCTTTTAATGTATCTCTACTTTGATCCAGTATTGATTTCTTTCTGGTTAACCATCCTGGGTATTTCCAACAATATTCCGTTCTTTTAGCATAGAACTCTATTTCAACCGGACAGTGGTCGGAGATATGTTTGGGAAGAATTTTTGTTTGTTGAACTCTTGGCAATAGATTTTTGGACACCAGTATAAAGTCAATTCTCGACCATGTCCGGTGTCTATTCGAGTAAAAAGTATAATCTCGGTCCTTGGGGTGCATCTCCCTCCACACATCAACCATATCCATATTTTCTTTTAAGTCAAAAAAGTTTTTTGGAAGCTTTCCACTCAGCCAATGACCGAATGAATTTACAAAAACTAACGGGTATAAAGATTTCATCGACGGTCAAATATCTAGGGGTGCATCTAACCACCAATAATGTTCAACTTTTTAAAAACAACTATGTCAAGAAATGGAAGGAAATAGTTAAGGACCTAGAGAAATGGTCGAAGTTAAATCTTTCCATGATGGGCAGAATAGCCACGGTAAAAATGATGGCGCTCCCAAAAATTAACTTCCTGTTTTCTGTCTTACCCGTTATAAAGAGAGTAGATATATTCAAGAAATGGATGGCCGATATTTCTAAATTTATTTGGGGTGGCAAAAAGCCAAGAGTCAAAATGAAGATACTTCAGGATTCGAAAGAAAGGGGGGGACTTGCAGTACCAAATTTGAGGCTCTACTACGAAGCTAATTGTTTAGAGTGGGTGGGAGAATGGTGTAAATTAGAAAACGAGAAGATACTCAATCTGGAAGGTCATGATTTGAGATTTGGACTACATGGATACTTGTGTTATGATAAAGTAAAAGCTGATCGTGGGTTCAAAGACCATTTTACGAGAGGGGCGCTTATCAAGATTTGGCAAAAATACCAAAAGGATGTATATACAAAAACACCACTGTGGACATCACCCCTCGAGGCCTTTAGAATTAGACAGTTTGATAATGGAAAATGGTTAACTTATAAGGAGGTGCTGGACTGGGACGGTCAAAACTTTGTCCTTAAATCTCGGAACCAGCTATTGAGCGAAAACAAGGAGATAAACTGGTTTTCATACCTCCAGCTATCACAAAAATTTAAAGAGGATCAGTAAAGGGGCTTTAATGCGGAAGAAAGTGAGATAGGGGAGATATTGCTAGGCAAGGAAAAAAATATGGTAGGTAAAATTTACAAAATATTAATTGCCAGAGAAGGAGAGGATAGTAGGATAAAGGACTATATGAACATATGGTCCAGAAATATTGGATATAAAATTAACCAGGAAACGTGGAGGACCATTTGGAAAAAAATATAGGAGCATCGGTATGTGCCAAATATAAGGAAAGTTGGGTAAAAATAGTGTACAGGTGGTACTTGGACCCAGCAAAATTAGCTAAAATATACAGAACATCTAAACCGAATTGTTGGAACTGTGGCGAAAAAAATGGCACCTTTTTTCATATGTGGTGGCTATGTGGGAAGGCCAGGAAGTTCTGGAAAATGGTCAATAATGAATTAGAAAAAGTCTTTAAAGTTCACCTCGATAGGAAACCAGAAAATCTGTTATTAGGCCTATTTGACCCCAACACAAAGATATCTGAAAATGATAAAAGAATATATTTGATTTTGACCACGGCAGCAAAGATAACATACGCCAGATATTAGAAATCTAGTAAGTCTCCAACAAGGGACGAATGGATTCTTAACTCAATAGAGGCTATACAAATGGAATGGCTCTCTGAAGCAATTAAAGAAAAGAAGGCTGAGACGGGTTCAAACAGAAAACAGGAATGGAAATGTGTGCAGGATTACTGCCAAAGGGAATATAATATTACCATGCAACTGGTTTGGGAGTAGATTCTTTTTCCTTTTTTTCTTCCATTTTTTATTATGTGGGTTGATAATAACATCATATATACAGGATGTTAAACTAGGCATGTTTTCTCTTATGCTTTCTCTTCCTTATACACCGCAGGCAATGTACGAAGCTACAAGAGGAAAATGTAGAGTTCAACGAAACTGTGGTTGTGGAATAAGAAAAATCCACCCACCCAGAACTTTGTCTGTGTTCACCTACCCCTTTTCCTGCACCCTTTTTCTATTACATGTATGGGAATGCCGAAGGCATCCCCTACTTCCCTTTCTACTTTCCTTCTTTCTCTTCCGGACCTATATGTGATGTTTTGTGTATGTTCAATTATTTTGTGAAAATTTGAATAAAGACTATATTTAAAAAAAAAAAAAAAGAAGGTAGGGAGGAAGCCTTCTGTGTTGCCGGTGGAACAAGAAGACCTCCCTCCCTTAAGGAGAAGGCAGAGAGAAAGATTCATTGCCCCAACCGGAGCATGGGGAGCAGCCCCAGCGTCTCCGCTTCACGCCAGCCCAAGAGCCCCCGTCCAAGCTCCAGCCATGTTCCCCACCCTTGGGACAGGCTCGGCCGTCCAGATGACGTCAACGGCCGTGACGCAATCTGGGGCGGTCCCGGTTGTTCCAACTGCACCAATCCCGTTCGTCCCCGCCCTGCCGCTCCCGGCAAGCCCAGAGCTTTTTCCTGTTCCTGCAGCGCCAATTTCAACCCCAGCAAATTCTCCACTGACTTTGCAATTCGAATTAGGGGGCCTGGCAAATGCAGGTTCCAGCGGGGCGTTTCCGTCTGCCAGAGCAGCGTCCCAGCCTGCGCCGGCCCCTCCATTTCAGTCATCCGCAATAGTGGCATACCCGGTTTCCCCTCCAGGAAGGGACCTGCTTCATGAAGAGCCGCCTGCCTACCAGGCCCCTCCCTCCATGAAGATTACTTACCCCCTTGAAGAGGCAAGAGAGACAGAGAGAGAAGCGAGGTGCCCAACCCTTAATGCTGGCAGGACGATGGCACGTCCCCAGGCCAGAGAGGGAGAAGAATATGAATGCTCAGAGGCTTCAGGGAGGCTGATAGCGCAGCCCTGCCAAAAGCGAAGGAGCAGTTCCGTTGAGTCTGTAGGAGCGATAGAGCGCTCGCCAGACCTACCCAGAAGAAGGCACAGTGTGGGAAGAGCTGCTTCTCCAATGAGAACCAGAAGTAAAACCAGGGGGCAGGAAGCAAGGGAAGAGGAAAAGGTGGAGAGGGGGCATTACAATGCCCCATCCGGCAGGTCCCGCTACTAGATGTCCATAACCGGGTTCAACAAGCATATCAAATTGTCCCGTTTTCTTCTTCGGACATTTTTAATTGGAAACATAATACCCCCCCATATTCTGAACAGCCTCGGGCGATGGGGGATCTGTTGGAA